>JADDOH010013326.1:0-32054 GCA_016648135.1 Agrypnia vestita | reverse complement strand
GAGCGACGCGCTAGAAAGCAATGGATACCAAATACGGCAGATACGGCACATCATAAGAGCCAAATCTAACAGCTCCAAGAAAAACACAGAAGCTGAGATCAAAGGGATTGCTTTCTTGCCTTATATCCATAATGTAACAGACAGGATTGCCAAAGCGCTCAAGAAACAGAATATTAAGACAGTTTTCGGCACAAACAACAAGGTTAAGGACCTCTTAAGACCAGCGAAGGATCGGGATCCCCTTGAGACCGACGGTGTTTATAGGCTCGATTGTCAAAATTGCGACAAAGTGTATGTGGGACAAACAGCACGCACGATTTCAAAGAGGGTTGATGAGCATAAAAGAGCATGCAAACTCGGTCACCCGGAAAAATCGGCATTGGCTGAGCACTTTCTAGATACGGGCCACCATTTTTCATTTGAGCCAAAAATCTTAGGAAAGCCCAAAAGTCACCACACGCGCCAGGTCAAAGAAGCAATCGAAATATACAAGCACCCGGTAAACATTAATAGGGATGACGGTCTTAAGTTAAGAACATCGTGGTATCCGGCGCTGCAGGATAAATCAAATAGACGATCCGCACAGTCCGACATCCGTTAGTAGACATATAAAACACTACAAGAAGACACACACCTTGCTTTCGACACGGTACTGCAATCCAGTATTTAACATAACACAAACTTGGAGACACCCTGACTTCGGTACGGTATTGCAAGGTAATAGTTAACCTACACTTAACATTCACTCATCACATCAGCCCTGATGATGGACCCTGCAATGGGATCCGAAACGTTGGCCAGAGAGGTCACACACACACGGCAGAATATCCCAGAAAACTATACACAAAAGATTGCTTTTAATTTTCTTGTATTTGTATTTGATTTAATAAAGAGAGTTCTTGGTGGAGGAGATAAAAAATGGATTTTCGCTGCCAGAACCTTGCGGCGTTCGCCCTTTACACGGGCGCCGCCGCCGCACGGGGATGGCTTTAAATAAGAAAAATGTCAACCTGGCGACGCAAGGGTAGGGTCGATATGGGAGCTGTCGGCTCATAGGGAAAGTGGTGGGACCCCATTCGTTGCCCCAGCCAGGGTAGTATTCTCATTTTAATGGGATTTAATGGGCTGAAATCTCCACTCGCATCGTAGAGTTCCTCGATATGTATTTTTGTACACATACCACTGCCATAAATATATTTCGTAAATTCCACAAAATGTATTTCTTTCGGAGGTACCGACGAAATTTTTATCTTATTTTTTCAGTGACCAAGTGTGCTTAAAACAATGCCTTGGGAATATTCGGGTAGGAAGTTTTCTGTCATCTTTGAGCTCCGGTCGACTTTTACCGTTTTTCCTCTTTTTCGAGGTGGCAATGAATTGTAGCTTTCAGTTGACGATTAGTTAAATTGACCGAGGTGATGAACTACAACAGCGGGACTTTAAAACTGGTGAGAAAATATGAGTTTGATTGTGTAAAAAAATAAATTAGAGTAAGTACAGTGTATTAAAAAAAAATGCTAAAAGCTCTAGTAATTATAAGGATGAGATGACTGATTGTGCTGTAAAGTCTATAGAAGACGTGCTCTTTAATTACAACAATTAAATTACAATAAAAAAAACGCATAATGAGGCAAACAATAAATAAATTTATTATAATCATAGTTGCATCAATTCTATAAAAATAAAGAAAAAATAACTCCAAGGTTTTTTGTCTGTTTTGATATTTTTTCAGGTTTCACATAAAGAGGTATTGATCACAGAGTATAAAATTGAGATGAACTAAACCCCTTCCTTATGCGAGGAGATTGGGCCACAGCGGAAGTATGTTTATATTTAAGACACATTTAAAATGTCTCATCGAGTGAAAACACCTTTTTGTAACGAAGCGCAAATTATTTACTAATACATTATACTTTTAAAGAATATTTTGGCTTGATCTTTTCATAATTGTTTCAAAATTTACGTGCTCTCTGTAATTTTTTCAACAAGTCAAACGTTAGTTCATATTATATGTAGATATTTTGGTGGTCTGTGGGTATTTAAACACTATTATTAATTTATTATGCGTTTGATAATAAATAGAGTAAGCATTCATTCAGTTTAATTGCTTATTTTTGAAAATATATAGTTCATGTTCTTTAAATTCCTCTAGGTGAAAGAACAAAAATAACAATTAAAAGAAAAACGAATTATATTTAAATTTATATTTTAACACTGCCATCTATCTCAATTTGTTATCAGTTTTATCCAAGTTAGTTCGGCGCTAGAGCTTTAGTGTTATTATTTTACAACGACACCTGTCTATGAAAAACGTAATCAAATTTTTATCATTCGTCTAATGTTCACTTCACCCAGACTACTATGAGTTCGGTAGAGCTTCGCGATTTTTTCGACAGAGAACCCAGTAAAGAAATCATAGTTTTTAAATGTTTAAAATTGTAATTAAACTAAAATTTATATTTCCCACTTGGAATCAAATACACCAGTACCTATATAGGTTGTGAAATATTACTACAACATCTTTATGATGCAACTTCCAGAATATTTTACCGCGATAGATTCGATCATGACTAAAATCAGCCTTCCTTAAAAAGTTTTTGTTTTCTCATACTTTAGCCATGTCCAAAAAAATTTAATTAAGAATTTTTTGTAGTGTAAATATCTTTAGGCTCGAAATTGAAAAAATGAGTGTCAGGGCGTAAATCGGTGTGAATGCCCTTATGTGTGTCCAAAGTAGGGATGGGAATTTTAGTTCAGTTAACGAACTGTCACCGAGTTGTTCAGTCAAGTGAACTGTTCACTTTGAGTCGTCCAGCGTTCAGTCGTTCATTTGAATTTTTGATTTTCAATAGTGAACGGCGTTTTTGTCTACATCAACTTGTGATCAACTACGTGAACTATTGAATTTCACGCCAGGAAATTTTTCATCCACCAGAAAATTTTTGAAACCATTGTGGGAGGCAGTGCTTTCAGTTTCCGAAGGTTTCATCGTTCGGTCTCCTGAAATTTTTAAATCCTTGGTGATGGAGGGGGATGGGGAGGGGGAAGGGTTGGAAGAAGAAGTAAGGGGGTAGGGGGGGGATGGTTCAGTTTCCAAAAGTTTCTTCATTCTACTGTCATAAAATTTTCGCTATCCAAAGGGAAAAAATAACGTTGGCTACGAAAGATTTCGTCGATTTGGGATTGAAGATTTAATGAACGATTTGTTTTCCACCTGCTGAACTATTGAACTGTATCATTCATTCATTCAGTAAAGTGAAGTGTTCTAAAGTAACAGTTCACTGCTTGCACATCTGCTCACGACTACTATACCACACATATCAATGAGGTCAGGTGTTTTAAATAACGGTAATGTTCATGTATTTATTAACTCTTAAAAGACTGCTAAAAAA
The DNA here is from genome assembly GCA_016648135.1 of Agrypnia vestita. NCBI lineage: Eukaryota > Metazoa > Arthropoda > Insecta > Trichoptera > Phryganeidae > Agrypnia > Agrypnia vestita. Next base: position 28,662 of record JADDOH010013326.1, on the reverse strand, counting down.
AAACTTTGGGGACGGTGGAGTAACACAGCGTTACCTGATTAAAAATCGGCATAATTTTTAATATGTGATAAAATATAGATATTTACAATACAGATAAGACTTTTTAAAGGTCCCTTTATATAATTATGTAAGGTAAATATACATATTTGCATTATTTTAGTAAATTATTATAAAATCATGTCAAATCGAATTTGCGCTTCCGCCGACGTTTCAATAGCAACTGAATACAACGACGCGGTCGCCTGCTCGCTTCAGTCGCATGCACTCCGTCTTTGTCTATCACGTGTTACCCGACTCTATCGTACTCTTTCTATATTGTTTTTGCTTTCGCCGAAACCCAAGCAACCGCCATCTCTGTCCTACATGAAATGTATGGTATTGTCGTGCTCTTTCTTGCTCGATTTAACTGCGATGCACAATATACTGCTCTCTCTTACACACTGGCCGAAAATACGAGAGTAATGAATAAATATTTTTTAATTAAAAAATCCGTACATTCCTAACAGTTTAATTTAGTAATTTTGATGTGAAAATGTCTATTCGATGATAACAAAAAATGTGACGTTATAGTTTTCGTAAGGTAGATATTTCATATTTTGTATGACAGGTAGACCTACGTTACATCACCGACACACAGGAGTTACTACGAGTTGACTACGGTCGCCGAAAGGAGAAATCTTCGTATATCGACCCTACGTACGCATCCATGTCGCATGCGCACAATTATGTTGCTGTTACGCTCGCACAGGCACAGCGAGCGAGCGTGACAGCAACACAACTGCAGGCGTGCGACAAGGACACGTAGCGTAGGGTCAATGTACGAAAATCTCTCCCTCTGTGACCGAAGTATAGAAACGAAAATATTTTTTTCAAAAGTGGAGATTTTGGAGTAGAATAATTTTATTTCAAAACTTTTATTAAAAATTGAATTTAAAATTGAAATAACCATAATTATTTATATGTACCTACACAATTTATAAATCACATATCCAGCATAACTTTTTTGAACGGATTCATACTATAAAAATCGTTTTGTTACCATGCAAACTGATTTTCATGTTTTAAACCGTAAAACCGACACTAACCACTTGCGTGTTAAGACCACGACATGAATAATGACTGAATTGTCATCTCGTGAAAGTGATGGAAATTCTTAAATAATTAGTTCAATTTTTTTGGTAAATCTAAGCAAAATGTATGTTGCAAAATATTGTCAAGGTATATAAGCAAATAAACAGGCGGGCGCCTGCACGAAATTATTTTTCTAATGCGAAATTAGTTACCGAAAATTGGTATGCTTTGTACTTGCGGCAATACGCAATCGTTGTGTAACTATTCATTGAACATTTTTCTTTGTAACCTGCATATTACGTTGAATTATAATTTTCAGCCTTAATAATGTTCTAATTTCACACCATATTAAATAATATTCAAAATGTATCTTTATAATTTTTAAAAAGTTTAACTTACCACTTTATGTGATCGTTCAGAATAAGATGGTCATTATTTATTAAAACTGATTTACTGGCTTTTTTCTATATTAATCTTTTACTTTATTTATCCATATAATGTCTGATCATTAGGAATTGATCCAAAAATAAAATGTTATCTATTAAAAAATATAAAAAACTAACCCATAAAAACCAAGTTTTTATTATACTCCTTTTTTCATTTACAAGTTGAAACAGGTTTCGCGCCTTCTCCACGCGTCGGGCTCGAGTCGGGCGACGGTACGAGTTTAAAGGAAGGGAGTAATAAAAACCGTTAAAATTTCGAAAAATCCAAAATTATGCTACATATTAAATTAAATTTATGCTTTTCTTTTTCACACTTTGATAATTTGTAATAAAGTGTGGTATGTGGAGGAGGTTTAGTGAATGGACTATTGTATGCCTCTCCGGGTCGCGGTCTTTCTTTGCATGGCGTGACGTGGACTTGGCCTATAGAGTAAAAAAATGTCAACCTGGCGACGTTTGAGTAGGACCGATATGGGAGTTTTCGCTCATAAAACGGTCCTGGGAATTCGGTGGGTGTCTATTCTCTGTGTAGGATTTGCAAGACTCATGACTGACAAGAAAATTTGACAATTATCTCACTTAGAAGTTTTTAAAAAAACAAAATATCTTTGTTCGAAAATGTAAAATAAATGTTAATGAATATATAAAAATAAATTATTGAAGCAAGTTTAATGCAAAAAATAAAAACAAAAGGGAAATACGAAACAAAACATACTTACGTCAAACGCATCAAATGTCAAAAAGCGGCATTGCCAGCACAAAAAATATATTTCGCGTCACAGTTGGCTGTTTTTGATGACAAAAAAAACATGGATTTTGATAATATTCCACGAAAATATTTAAAAAATAACGATTAATTTCCAATAGTTTAATATAATTGGAATGTTTTTACTCCCTTTATATTAACTCGTGGCGTCTGCTTGCTTGCTTGCTTGCCGGCTTGCCGTCAAAAAAAACTTTGGATCGATTTTTGACCCTTTTCCCGTAATCCAATCGAGCTGAAACTTGGCAAGTAGACTCGTGGCGACGATGAAGAAGATCTATCAAATTTTCGTTAAAAAAAATAAATTATAGTATAATTTCGGATATTTAGAAATTTTATTGGTTTTTTCAAATTGGAATCATTAGAAATGTTTGATTAGCAACGGCGGCGGCCCGATAACGTCGCGGAATATTTTTTAAATTTGAATTACTCCGTCGGTATACATAATAGGTACTTCACTACGCATGTCGAAAATCTAAATTGACTGACAAATGTTTTTAGAATTTAATCTTCAAAGCATGAAGTGTCTTATCAAAGCTCAAAACATCTGACATTTTAGAAATATATTAAATAACTGTAAGTTTAGTGTTATGTTATATGTTTTAATTCGTCTTTAATTGTTGTTATATTTTACAAAGAAAGGGAGTATAATAATAATTTGGTTTACTTTTGTTAATATCAGTTTGTTCGTATTCCGATATTTTTTAATCTTTTTAATGTACTCTAAAATGTTTTTTTTAACTGGCAACAGAAAAGTACATCGTCGGTGACATCGTTTTTAGCGTAATTAATATAAATAAAGATTCTCCAGGGGAAGATTATAATTTTCGGAACATACTTTTATTATTTGCTACAGTTTATTACTTAATTATTTAAATATCTACATTATTTGTGTAAATAGCATCTTCGTACACATTTGTATATGAAGATGCTATTGGTAGAATAAATAAGAAAATAATTATGTTTACTTGTCAACCAATTACTGAAATATTTATTTATTTATCAACATCCTAGCGGGCTTTAACAATATATATATATATATATAATATATATACAAATTTACAATTTTTTTTGCATAAACATAAAACATGTTTTAAAATAAAGTAAATAAAATAAACCAAAAAAATAATAAAAATGAACTATGTTCTCACCTTTGTTAAGAGAAGTCTCTCACTTTTGTTAAGAGAAGTGGAAAATAATTATAACACTTTAAATAAATATGTATAAAAATGATTAGTATAAAAGCAAACAGTATCTAATAGTTAAAAACCTTTGAAAATAAAAGTAAAATGAAATAAAATAAATATCATTAAACCAATATATCAGATAAATAAGATAAGAAGATTCAATAAACCAAAAAAATTATAGATAGGAAGAAAATAAAACATCTTTAGAAAACAAATGAACAATCATTTAAAGTAATCATTTTAAAATAAATAAATATATATAAACAATGATTAGTATAAAAATAAACGGTAATAATTAACACCTTAAAGCCTTTGAACGTTTAATGAAGAAAATGATAATGCTAGATTTTAATTATAAAGTAAAACATTGAAGGCTTTTTGTGCGCCATAATTTATCGATAAATCTACCAATACATCCGTTCTTAATTTTTTTATATGAATGTAACTACAAGATATTTTGCGCTCTCGATATGTTTTAGAAAACTTTTATTTTAGGATATCTACTAAAAAGAAGTTACCTTATTATGTTTAACATTCAAATATATTTATAATAATTAACATAATGTGTTTCAAAATTAACTTAATTTACGAAACTTTTTTTTCACATGTTGGTCAACTCATGTGTGTAAAGTAAAAACGAGAGATTTAATTCTACCAGGATAATCAAATCAATACAAAGAATTTTACGAGAAATATATAACAACCATTTAGGGATAAACTGTTTCTCAAGCGTCAATTGCCCTACACCGCTCAGATAGAGTACTATTACGAGTAGGAAACCTAGACTTTAAAATAAGGCAACTTGAAAAAAAAACTTATTCAGTAATCGTTCATTTCATAAGTCGCTGTTTGGTTAAAGATCCTTGTTACTGAGTATACATTTATTTTGAGCTATAAGAGAGAATATTATGTTGTCTGTGATGAAACATGAATCAATTTAATGAACAAGACTAAATATTTGTCATATTAGAGCGAATATTTTCCCGGGCTTTCTCGATCGCGGGGAAATTGTTGCAATTTCTGGAAATTGTGTATTATTACTACAGGAAGGGGCTATTTTTGTGAGGAAAGATACCAAGATTTGTAGGAATTGAACTAAGTAATATTTTTTACAAAATAATATCTATGTAGAAAGTACATATTTTTATTTTAAGCTATGAGAACCGTTCCGCTTGAATGCGGGCAATGTGAGGCGAAAAGTAAGATTCTTAAGTCCGATACTTGGTAAGCGTGAGTTGCTTTTGTATATTTATTAGTTTTTTATTCAGAGAATTCCTACTTTTCACCGTTGGTACAAATTTAATAAATTATTTGTAATGATGGGTCGTTATCAGGACAAGCCATTCTTGCGTGGATGCGTTGGGAACATCAAATAAATTGTAGCTTTTGTTCCATAATCTAGATTTTCAGATACACGAAAATTGTCTGAATTTAAATATAACTAGGTAAACATTTTTTCGTATGTTCCCACTGTAGACTGGTAATTATTTTGCAATAAAATAGTTTGGCTGATTTTTCCCATTCGTGTATATTTTAGCTGAAAAATTCTTTTGGGTCGGGATGATTTAAATCTGGAGACAAGCACGTAGGGACATACATAACGTATATTACGGTGAGTTAATAAATGCCCGGGAGCAATAATACCAAGTATGGGGTATAAAAGCAAAGGCAGCAGTATTCAAAAAAATAAATAATGCAGTCATCGAGGATTACTAATTTACAATGTACTGAATTCGAGATTTTATAGGAAACGTTGCCTATAAATTTGAAGGTAACATGATTTTGGAAGGAATGGATACATAAAATCTGAAATTCTGTACATTTTAAATTAGTTATCCTCAGTGACTGCATTCAAAGCATTATTTAATTTTTTTTAGGATATTGCTGCCTCTGCTTTTATACCCCAAAAATAGTATGGGGCGTGACACATGCAAAGAATGTATGACTCACGAATTCTAAAAAGGACACTCAGTAGGAAGAAAAACACTAACCGAAAGAGCAAGGCTCTGCAGGACAGAAACTGCGGAAAAACATAATGTTCTCTTGCGGGAAAATATTGAAAATGGTCCGCAGAAGAATGAGGAGTCGCTGACGGAGAAGAAAAAATGAACTTTCACCTCTTATGTACAAAATTTGCTTAGTTTTAATTCCCCCTTAATTGAGTCCGAAGCCATGCGATTATGGTCATATGACGCCAGGAGCTGTCTTGATGCATTCAATCCCTTTTCAAGTTTTCTCTCTAAATATAATTAATAAAAATATACTTCGTTTTCACCACTTATCTTAAATAAAATAAAATAATTAGTAAAAACAAAGCAAATTTTTATTAATTATATTAATAATGCCACCACAAAATCATTTTGCTCTTATTGAAGAAGTTTTCTCTCTTAAGTCGCCCGTACTAAAAGGAATTAGTCGAATGTATATTTGGTTGACAACTTTTTAATTAATCATAAATCTTTAAGAATTATTTAAACAGTTAACTTGAGAGCGCCCCTCGCGGAAAATCCCCTAGGTTAATATATCTTTAAATATCTATTTGTTTGTTTTAAAGATATTATATCTTTATATAATATCTTTAAAATAAACAAATGAGGCGACCTCTGTATTCTTCTCAATAAAGTGTAACATTTTTAAACGAAAAAGTTTTCTTGGTAAGTAGGTATCCATGGACATTGCACATACGGGGCGTTGAATAGGAAGTGAGTATAGTCCGTGACATTAGGCGATACATGAATTAAAAATTATATATAATCAAAATATTTTGAGTATGCTCAAAATTTTCAAGAACACAATGCTGGATTTTATCCCCAGGATATATTATAGATGTCGCATAGAGACGGAGCTACTTTTTTATATGGGAAAGTAGGTATGGATGTCTTTTTAGGATATTCATAGGGCTTACGACCCCACCCTTACCTATTGTACGGCTGTCTGAAGTGATCACTCTATCAATTCTCATCCGATCACCCATAATAAACTACCACATCTATAATTTTTTTGGTAGTTTTACATATGTTTGACTTGCATTACTTGTTTCGTATACGAGTAGTATTTTTACTACCGCTACCTGCAGTCGAAAACTTTGTCATTCCCATAATCGAATAGAGATGTCGCTATTAATAATCAGATATTTATGTTTTGATTGGAGTTTTTAAAGCAGTATTCTTTATAAGTGTATATGAGATTCTTCTGAATTTTTAACATCACATAATTTTTAACATCACATTAGATCACATAAGCCTGAAAATTATTTCAATGTGTTAACTCCTTTTTAGACTAGTTTAAAAATATTTTTTTTATGTATATTATAATTAAGAATATCTTTCTCTAGATATTCTTGTGAACAAAAAGTTTGTAAATTTGTTGGTTGACGAATGTAAACTGGAAATAAAATATTTTTCATAGTTATACAATAAACGAAATTCTGTTGATTAATTTTATTTCACTTATATATGATTTAAGTAAAAAAATCCTTGGCAAACAAAAGTAGATAATGGTTAAAAACATCCGCGTGGTATGAACGCATTATGCAAGTTTTCAATTCTACTGTTAATACACGATAATAATTTTGTGGAAAATATCTAAGAGGGTTGATCGTTTTTTATGCCTCAGAAAATACGTTTCACTTCATGCTTTATCAAATTCATGAAACGTAGAACCCACATAGAAAAAATAAGTAGGTACGGTTTTTTGTACATTTAGACATTTTGTAGAAAGAACCTAATCTATAAAAGTCGTCATATTTTCGTAAATAAAAGTTTCTTACTTATAATTACATTAAAAAAACTTATTAAAAAATCTACAATGAGCCCTATGCAAAAAAAAATGCAATAATGAATTAAATATCGACGTATTAGGTTTCTGTTTCAAATTTTTAGAAGCTTTTTTGGGTTGGATGCTTTCTGCATAACTATGTCCAATTACCAGTCAAAATTTCTATCTTGGAATTTTAAGATTCAATTGACTGTCCCGGAATCAGTCAGAAAATGCTTACTTACAAAATAATTTTTAATTATAAAATATACCGGAAAAAGCGTATACAATTTAGCTTAGATAATTGTATCATGTATGTATAAGTAAGTGAGAAATGTCTAAACAAAAATAAAGCAAATGTTGAGCAAGACTGATGAATAGCAATATTAGTGTGAAACATTTTTTTTATTAGAATAATATGCCAGAAGCAATAATAAAGCTTCAACATTTTAACATGATCTAATTTTGGTACCCCGAAATTAATCCAAAATATTAAATCCTTTGTACGCCAGCTCAAAAATTCATTATCTCTAACATATACTACGCAGTAGTTATGAGGGAACGAAAGGTAATGGTAAGCCTTAATGAAATAGAAACTAGACACATTTTGGAAAAAAAATTATAAAATATGTTTTTTTATCATTACTTACTCAAACAGACTATACCTACTGATACGCAAGTAAACACAAAATGTGCATATGTTTGTTCTCATCGCTCAGCTGATCGATGGTCCGAGCATGTATCGGAGTATATAAGTTCATTTAGCCTGAAGCACATCACAGTACGTGTCTATCCATCAATCTCTCCCGACTGATAAACATTTCTTGTCAGAAATACGTTTGTTGATTGTTTCCAATAATAACTAGACAATGTTCCTTAAGGTAAAATGTGTTTTATTTTTCATTTTTCTTACATTCTCAATGTTATCCAACTAAAGCTAATGTTAGTTATGATTTATGCAAAATATTTTCAAAAAAATAGGGCGCTTTAAAATAATATTTATTTTATTTCGAGTTAACGATAATATTTTATGTAGATTACTTATTAGAAATCGATAAAAATAAAATATTGATATTAGCTACGTATATAAAATCGTAAATTTTATTACTTTCCATACTGTCACTATAAAAAGGAGAATCCCGATTTAATCGTATAACAAATTAAATAATAAAATTTTAGCTACTAAATAAAATACTTCATAATTTATAGAATTAAACTTTGTTTACACTACTTTTTTTATTATTGAAAAAATTCAACATGTTTCAGAGCCAATGGTTTCTTCGTCAGGATAACAAAAATAAAATTTAAAAATCGAAGTACAGATAATCAAAATATTAAAAATTTATATATTGAAAATGTTTATGTACTATAATGTACCTATTTAATATGAAAATAAATTTAAAAGATAAGTATTTGCAAAAAGGACCTGATTATTTATAACATTCAATTTACTATTAACACTCTTTCTTATTTCCAAAATTTCTAATTTATCCATCTGTGATTCTGTATAATTTGTATGTAAAATTTGTAAACCTTTATTAATCTCAAAAGAATCAAAAGCCAAAAGTAGGTTAGAAAATTCGGAATAATTATTACTATTTAAACACCTTAAGTGTTCCTTATCTCTAATTTCAAAATTTCTACACGTTTTTTCTATATAAAAATAATCACAATCATCAATTTAAAAACACCCGATTTTTTAAAAAAAATATCCTTATCTTTATTATTTAATATATATTTTTTTAAATTTTCTATTAGTATAAAAAGCTGGTTGTATAACATTTGAGATATTTTTAACTATTGAATTAAAAATTTCATTATTTATAAATATAATTTTCCTCCAATGCTTTTCAGAATCAAAAATTGAAGGGTAAACAAAAGATTTAAAAAGAAATTTCTTGTTCTTTTTATTTAACATAATATCAATTAATTTTTTATCACAACCATTATTAAACGCGATGTGTTTAAAATTTTTTAATTCGATATTAAAATTATCAACATATAATGGATATTAATTAATTTACAATTTACAAAAAAATATTTAAATGTAGTAATACCCGTTAGTTCATGTTTATATATTTTGGTGGTCTATGATTTCCGCTTGTTGTAATAAAATTAATTCGATGCTCGATTATCAAACAAATTCCTCTCGGAGACCTATAAGTTAAAGTGCTTTGTTTTTTGATCGTATTAATTATTATTATTGGTCAGAAGTTATACCGACAATAAAAGTACATAATAATTATCACATCTGGAATAATATACATAGAACCTACAAATGTGTTGACAATGTATGATAAAGTGACTGTCTCGGGCTTTGCACAGAGGTTAATGTTTTTAATCCTATAATATACAAAAATAATTATAACATTCTGAGAACATAATGATTGATGACAATGGTTTGGTATGTTATCACATCTTACATACCCACGGGAAAGTAAGGTCTACGTGATAGTGGGAATAATTCTTCATTATTTATTATTTCTTCATTATTTATTATGGTAATTTTAAGATTACCATAACAACAAGTATCTACAACATCAGCTCGATAATATTTCATTTACACTCTTAGCTCATTCTTGTTTGCGTTTGCGTTTTCCGAAAATACGACTTTTCGGTTGTATAAGTCAAAACATAAAGCATTACATATATATTGTCTTTACAGTATTACACGTATTTCTTTGTTGCAGGTATTCATCGCGTTGTCAATATTCGTGGTTTTCAATGCAGCACTGCAGTTTAATGGCGCGGATAGTGGTTCGGGCAGATTCGGGACCTCTGGGAGCCAAATTGGGAGTGGATCTGGAGGCGAAATCAAAAATGACTTCGGGGATGGCTTGAGCGAAGCTCTTGGAAGTGATATAGGAGGGGATTTAGGCGGTAGGTTAGGAGACACAGGGGGACGTTTTGGAGGAGTTGGAGGAGGATTTGGTAGGGGTTTTGATGATAATTCGGGAGGAGGACTAGGTGAGGATCTCGGAGATGAGTTTAGAAATGGGATGGGAGCTGAGTTGGGAGGATCGGGAAGCTTAGAAGGATTGGGAGAATCGGAAAGTTTAGGAGGATTTGGAGGATTAGGAGGGTTAGGCGAATCGGGAAGGGTAGGAAGATTAGGAGGTTTAAGAGGTTTAGGAGAATTGGGAGGATTAGGAGAATTTGGAGGATATGGAGGGTTGGGAGGATTAGGAGAATTTGGAGGATTTGGAGGATCAGAAGGATTAGGAGGATTGGGAGAGTTGGGAGGCTTGGGTGGATTAACAGGATTTGGTGGGTTTAGTAGCGAATTAGGCAGAGGGTTGGGATCGAGCCAAGGCTTCGGTAAGGGGGAAGATCTGGGTGGTAATTCAGTGTCATCTCAGAGCATTAAATTTGACAATCAGCCATCGCGAGGATTCGATTCTTCAAACTTCAGTGAGTGAAAAGCCAATTTATCAAAATAATAATTATTATTTAATATTAGATTATTCGTTATCAAATAGATTTTCTTTTCTGAGAAAATAGTAATACTGATGAACGAATATATCAATATAAATAAAATTGTTTAATGTAAATAAGTATTTTTTTAAATTTTCGTCGCATCACGTCGAAACAAAACAAAAGTCAAAATTTAATTAATGAATAAAACTGTTACAAAAAATCTGTTCACCTTGCTTTTATTGTGTTGTGTGCTGATTACCTTTTAATTTACAGGAGGCTCTCCCTTCGTGTCCAGCCGTATTCCCCCTTTTCCTAGGCACGAGAAGTATGTGAGTAGCACCTGTCAAAGTTTTTAGTGTAGAAAGGTAGGAAAGATGTTTCCCTTCAATTCTTGTTTCTCCAAAGCACTGAACCATTCGTTTTATAAATATATATTCGTGTTTTTTCAATGTTTTTTAATTAAATTTATTACAGTTGATCGGGAAATTTATTGGCCGCATAGGGTTATATGCGTTCGTAATCACTATACTACCTATAAACCTATCCCTACGCAATGCGATGGCGTAAATTAAAAAGTATATTCACAAGTAAATTAACGTATATGTACATATATAAGTCTGGTAACGTTAATCCATTAATGTTAAAACTTGTTATTAATTCGATACAAGAAACAACAACTTATCCATGGAATGTTTCTCGCATCTTTAGTCCTCAACTATGACATGTCAAACAATGACATTCTGGGATTATTGGATTCAAAGTTTCAATTCACAGAAATAAATCAAAGAACGTGTGTAGTAAACCAATATATATTTTTTTCTGTATAATTTGAGAAGGAAATTATATTTTTGAGATAAACATACTTTAAGGCTAGACAGACAAATATTTTCATCAAGTAATTTTGAAATAACTCATCATGTACATACTCAAAAAACATTATTCTTTTGCAAAATAACAGAAATCTGAAAGAAAAAGATTTTCTCTTCGAGTGGGATTAATTAATTTGAAATTCTTTTTGGGTGAGATCTGTGATCAACTATTTTTGCGTGATAGACCTTATGTCTTCTATTGCTAATACTATATATTCATTAAAATTCGAGACTATATCAACAAGAAATAGCATTGTCTCGAAATATCACAAATTATGAATTGAGAATAAACAAAACTCCAAATTTGTATTTTTTGTCTTCAAATTATGTGCAATTCGTTTAGAATTGTGATATTTTTTAAAAATGCTTTTAATATTTCTGCATTATTGACACAATAATGATTTTTTTTAACTTCGTCCTGATGAAGACACAGTTCAGTATCTAAACTGGTAGACGTTTAAAAATAATCAGAGTGGTTTATGAAAAGTTTGTTTGTTTATTCAAATTAAAAATTACCCGACCACAAAGTTAACGCTGTAAACATTTAAAAAAAATACATATGTCCATTCAAATTATGGCAGAAAGGCATACATTTCTATCCTTTAGCCTGTATCTCAATCTTGTTACTCAATATGGTTGTTCAACCCTAATTCTCTTCTCTTTCAGCCGCACAGTCACCCCAAGTACCAGTACAAGTACGCCGTGCACGACCACCACACGGGAGACCAGAAGAGTCACCACGAGTCCAGGGACGGAGACGTGGTGCGAGGGGAGTATTCTCTGGTGGAGCCTGATGGAACCATAAGGCGCGTGGAGTACACTGCCGATGACAAGAACGGGTGAGCACACGGCTGGTCATTCCTGTTCTGTACAAGATGTAACATAAGTAGTCAACACTTCTTTACAGGTAAATTCTTAAATTATGTTGCGACAGCGATGCCCTAATAACATGGAGATAAGCGAATTCAAATTTTACATTTCTTTTCAATATTTCTCTTATTTTCTGTAAAATGTTGGATAATCATGAAAGTAACTTATTTTGAATATTATAAATTCATTTGCTCTAATACAAATCAGATAAAATGTTAAAACCTTGCATAAAAATATAGTTCAAATTTCTACAATGATTTTATTCTTTTTCCTATTTATTTAGTTCCAAACATATGTGGTATGGGCTAATACATGATTTACATTAAAACTTATTGTTTTATATAATCTACATTTAAAGTTTTTCATTATAAACTTTTTTCACTTTAGAACTTGTATGAAAAGATGTATGAATGTGGCCGAAGCAAAAGTGGTATGCCACGATAGAAGAGTGTGGCGTTCAATCCTCTCTGCCTACCCCTGCGGGGAAACGGCGTGATGGTTAGTCAGTTAGTTAGTGTTTTGTATTGTTTTCGGTAGGCTATTATAGATTTTAAGGCCTTTGTACATTAGATAATTTTGTGAAGTGATTTGCTTTTTTTTTGAAGTTTTATGCTGTCGGCGCCTCTTGTATTGTATGAATGAAAATCCTTCTTTTGTTTCATCCTCTTTTCAAAGTATTTGGGCGATGGCAATAAACGTGTCTTATTTTTAATATTTGCACCGAAACATTATATTTTATTCTTTGATTTACTGGCTCAAGTTTAAGGTTATTCAATTTTTTTATATTAAATTTCAATATGATATGCATTGTTTTGTTCTATTTATAGTTTCTTTAGCATTCCTTCGACACTTTTTTTTGCAATTTTAAATTGCATTAAAGTGAATGATTTTTTAATATTCGATGTGCGTTAGTCGTTGCAACAGCGCATTAATATCGCTAATAATCTGACTTCTAATAATAATAGATATCCCGCAATTCTCTATTCTTGATTTAGTGAATAAAGTGAGGCGGGCGCCTAGAGGCATTACAATACATTAAATGTGAAGAATGAACAAACAAGAAGGGAATGTAGATATGTTTGTAACGTATTAGAAAGAATAGGAAAGCCTCGCTGAGATGGTTAAACCATGTGTAACATATGACCGATGAATATATGGTAAAGAAAATATATGAAGTGACTTTAAGAAGATCACAGGTCATCCGCGAATGGCACGATCAGGAAAACTAAAAGCTGGAAAATGACCCTGTCGCAAGCATCAAAGGTGTAGACTTCTATACAGAAACCTAAACTGTGATGGAGAAAGTGACTTCGCAAACTGAAAGTTCGTGGTTCTAGTCCCGGAGAAGTCACAACATATTTTTGTGATTAAGGGATAATCAACTTGGATTAAAGTAATTTTTCGTAAAAACCAAAGATTTTTACGAAATCGGGTAGCGTGTTTAATACAACCGTCCCTTACTCAAACATGGGTGTGTTTGTGATGTGTTTCGCTACAGTAATTGGGCCCCATGGCTTGATGTTGCGTTCAAAAACTTCTTTTTCGTCTTCTTCTTTTTTTCAATCAATTTAATTTAGACGCAAGGGCCCGTTTGTGCAGGAGTACCCTCTTGTGATGCTGAATTGCAGCTGTCTCTCCATAACTTCGGGGGTCTCCCTGGTGAACGCGGTCAAACTGGTTTAAAAATATTTAAAAAAATGTTTCAACAATCACAATATGAAAGAACGTGCATGAGAATATATGAAATGTGTGAATAAGTATGAAAGTGGACGAGGCAAAAATTGTGTACCAGGCCGGCTCTCTGCTGGAAGTTTTATAATGGTTCAGAAACGTTATAAAAAACTGTAGCAGTGCGTGATATGTGTTAATTGTTTAGTTGATGAACAGTAATTGAAACGTGTATTTGAATCATACATTTTTTCAGGTTCAAGGCTGTTGTGACAAGGTCTGGAAAAGCCAAGCACATCCCCCCACAACGTCACCATCGCGTGAAATCTGGAATTCCAGCTCTCCACTCCTACCTTCACTGATCTCCGGACATCTCCGACCGTCACGGGTTTTTCACTTTGAGAATATTCAATTGTTTACGTTTCATTGCCTTCGCTAACAACAGCCATTAATTACATCGATAAAAAACTGTTAGCACAAAATTCATGTTCATTGTTAGCAATGAGACAGTGAGATTTATTTTGTAGTAATATTAAAATTAATACACCTGCTATGAACTTGTTTTATGGAAAAATTTCTTTGTATGACAACATGTTAATAAATAATTATCACTCCGCGGATAAATGTATTTTTTAACCAAAGGCTTTGTTGTTAATAGTTTAAGGTCGATTTTTGCTAAATTTTGCGTAAAAATATTGAATAATAAGCGAAGCATTTGAAGGAATGAAGGTGAAATATCAGAAAATGTTCAAATGAAAATGTATTAATGGGACTGAAAAGCATGTCTTATAGGTAATAGATATTATACTATTACATATACTACGCTATAAAAATGAATTAATTATAGATTTTTTTACTGATTTATTTTAATAGTTTTCACAACGCCATCTAGATATATACAAATACAATATATAGGAACAAAAAATGTCACAATTTTAATTATAAAAGTAGAATAAAATGTATTATAAATATTCAATATATGAACTCTGTTTTATGTGTGATACACAAATGAAGATTGTTTTTTTGTAATAATTTATGAAACGATAGGATTTTTTTAAAACGTACAAAAATAAACGAGTATTGCGATGTACAAAATACATTTCAATTTAAAGAGTTAAGTTATTTAACTGTAACTGGTTGCGGATATTTTATACGAACCGTATGTTTTTCCGAAAAACGACTTTCGACGTTTCGTTGAATTCTTATTCAACGTAATAAGAAGGATGACCTTTACCCGCAGAAGTAGAGGGCGGACTGATTACTGCTTTCGAGGGCGTAAATTATATGCACTTTGTTGTGGAGTGTTCACTTCTTCTACAATAGAGATGAAAGTTACAAACTATCAAGTATTTGGCGCTCTGTTCTTACGACATTGATTCAACCCTTGAGAGACGTCGCAGTAAAATTCGCCGACATATTGCACACTGGCGACCTCTATTCTAGAAGAATAGAGGTCGCCACTCCACAACAAAGTGCCTATAGCATAAGTGAAGTGAACACTCCACAACAAGGTGCATATAATTTACGCCTTCGAAAGTAATAATGAGTCCGCCCTCTACCTCTGCGGGTAACGGCCATCCTCCTGATGACGTTGAATATGAATTCAACGAAACGTCGAGACTCGTTTCTCGGAAAAACTTACGGTTCGTATAAAAATCTGCAACCAATTACAGTTAAACATTTCAATTTAGCCAAATTCCTATATTTTTATTTATTTTTTATACAGGAAGCGCTATCATACGTATGTACGTTATATAACTGAAGTCTGGCCCATACAAACTGACGAGTCCGACCATAAATCAGAATGGATGTAAGGATGCTCAACGCTGGAAACGGGTTTTCTTTAAAGATTGCTATTTGCGTACGCATAGTTGCTTTGGTCAAAGTTGTATTGCTGTAAATTTTAATTAATTTTATTTTTAATGATACCCTAACAGAATACTAGGTACAAAATAAATACAATACATTTCTTATTTTTAACTCGGCCCACTGTGTCTTCGGTCTGCTCTAGCACTATACATAATTATATTCAATGTATCAATGCAATGCGTTCATGTACGAAAATGTAAATAAAAAATGATAGGTACTGTGTATTTATTCTAGGTATTCAGAATATTGTCAAAAAATTGATTATTCGTATCTTTTAAGAAAATTTTTCTAGACCATTTATGTTATTTACATATATATTATTTTTTACCTTTATTCTACATATTTTAATATATTTATGTTGAGCATGTTATTACGCATTATAATTTGACAGAGTGGAAATTAAAAATTACCAACATTTTCATTTCTGTAACGTAAATCGAAATATTGTAAAAAAATAATTTAAAAAGCATGTCAATCCCAATTATAATAATTTCGTTGTCTGTCCGTCCGTCCATCGGTCCTTCTGTCTGTCTGTTTGTCTGTCCCCGTAACTACTTGTAACATCCGTAATTTCTTTATAGTAATTTTTTCTCCTTTTTCTTAAAAGCATATTTTTTTTCTTTTTTCCTTTTTTTTCTTTAAAGTATTTTTTCTTTTTTTTTCTTTTTATAAATAAAATAAGTCATTTAAGAATAAATTAAATAATAAGTTTTAAACCACTTTATTGCTTTATTGAGTGGAATGAATCCATCGACCGTTTCGGCAAACATTGTGGAAGCACTACAATAATGTGTCATCCCGATTCCGTACGAATTATTAAATTATTTTCTTTTTACGAAATAAATAAATTAAGATGGTAAACACCAAATGTGTATAAACGTATCATTATATTCAATAAATAAGTATACGTGTCTTACAATATATCAAACAATGGAGCAGTACTTCCACTGTATCTCGTTGTATTGTGTTCAGATCTCTGCTGTTCTATCTGCACGTCAAACGTTTAAAGTACTGCGCACTGTCTCAGTTTTATGAAATTGTAACGATATTATCATTTCCAGATAACGCAAATGTAGGTTATTCCCTTGACATATTTAAAAATAAAGATGTGAAAATTATGAGAATTCACAGCAATATTCATGGTTTTTTCATGAATCAATGCGCTTGTTTTTACGAGGGTAATTTATGGATAAAGGAAACAAAAACTTTAGACCTTTGATTCATAAAAAGTGTGTCGCTTGAAATAAAAATATTTGTGTATTTAAAGTTCATATAAAATGAATATCTTACATTAACATTAAATACAAATTAAATTTCCCGCACAGGATGTATCAGTATTTAAAGGATTTTACATCAGTTAAACACTACAGGAGAATTAATAAATTTATTTGTGAAGAACTTTACAGAGCAAAAATCAGAAACACAGTGATGTATCTTAGACCCCTTTGTATTATTTATACCCTATTTCCTTTGTTCTCAAATTAATATAAACATTCTTTGTTTCGAAGGGATTTTTATGATGTTAATATAAACAATTTAATGAGTTCAATGACCTAAAGGGCTGAACAGGTTAAAGGGTAAAGATTCATCTCTTTGTCTTCATATGACATCCTCCAACCGAGGGACTAACATAAACAATGAGTTCATTGGCCGGAATGGCTAACCTAAACAAAAAGTATTTGTATTAATATTCTAGTTTGAATAAATTCCAAAATATTATAACGGTAGTGGAGATATAACATACACGAACATTTGCAGACTTCTGTAAACAATTTATTGTAAAGAAACGGTGCCACAACTACAACGCGTTGCAAAGTGGCACTTTTCAATACTAGTTTACAATATTCTCAACAGATGGGAGGCAAATTAATAATTGAATATAAGGTACTTTTTTTCTTTAGAAATGCTGTCGCTTAGACGTTTAGGAAATTTTTGTACAATAGAATAGAGAATGAGAAAATTAGAATTTTTTACAACTAAAATATTTGAAATAGACGCTTTGTCCTTCGTCGGTATTAGATGGATTTCGATTAAAATACTAATAAATATATGAACACATGTTTTTGATGATGGAAGTACTACCACCTATAGCTAAAAGTCTCACAAAATTTCAATGCACTTTCTTTGATCTATGGAATATAAGGCTTTTTGCGGACACAAATCTTTCATATTTCTTAATATATTTCGATGAAACTTCCTGGTAGCTGATAAATATCTCCACCATGTAGGTTCGTTAGTCTTGTTACAATTCTGCGTTCATATAAAATTAAGCCGCGATTTTTGGCAAAAAAAAACCAAAAAATATAAGATTCTTGACTTGCCAATAATCCTTTGCTTTAAAAAATGGTAGGACTGCGTTAATGAATGTACTCGTACCTAAATAAAAATGGTGCACCTGACCAAACGTTTTTACAAATTTAGTAATTAACGTTATAATTGGTGAAATTAAACAATTTCGTCAATTCTGATGTCCTTGAAGTTGTCAATTTTGAGATAAAAATATTTCAACAAATCACCTTGCCAAGAAAAATAAACGCGCGTAATGCTGCAATCGTAAGAACCGACAACATTATAAAGTAAGGCAAAAATGTAATAATGTTTTACAACTTTTTGAATTAAGGAATTTATAAAATCTAAAATTGGCATTATGTTAAATGTACCTAGTTCTGCGCTGTATTTCTTTGAAAAGTTGTCAATTGGATAATTGACCTGTTGAAAGATAAAAAAAATCATGATTTATACCAGATTTTTCATTCAATTCTAAGAAAAGCGCTCTCATTCTAAAACCATGGTGGCGGTTTTACAGTTATGGAGATATTATTTTTATTTAAAGATTTAATCCATTTTCTACAAATTTTTTACGATTTTTAGATAAAAAATTTGAATTTACTTTCGTCATACTCTTGCTAATATGTTTTTTTCCGAAAAATTTTTAGCATTTTAAAATTAAAATTTGTTTTCTTCACTAATAAAATGCTCTCAACATTGCATAATACTTTAAGTCAGATGTTTGCAATTTGAGTTATATAATTGTATCTAAAACATTAAAAAACTGCTCTTCAATAAATAATTTGTGTACAAGATTTGAAGGAACTGTTTTTTTCGAAAAAATTTAACGATCGCTACTTTTTCAGTCGTTGAATGTTTTCGACAAAATCCCTAAAAAATTTTCACTCTGTTGTGTTCCTTGAATATTTTTTGTTTGTATGTAGACTAGAATATGCTTTACATACGCAGACTAGATGTATGTAGACTAGAACAGCCAATACATCTAAAACACCGACAAATCTCTGAAAGTTTATATCAATTATCTATTCCAAAAAATTACTTGACTTTCTAAAGCAACCAAGGCTTGTCGATTTTTCCCTACAGCTATGATCCGACTGTGTGATTGTTTAGAATATTTGTAAAATGAAAATTTATTTCATTCTATATAAGATCGTGAGTTTTCTTTCACGTTCTGTCTGACAAGACTTATAATGCCGGGGAACGTGGAACTTGCACGAAGGCGTAGAGGCCACAGTTGAGGCGATTCAGGATTCGTTTGTCGTGTGCTGTATCCAAGTGGTACCTAGTTGTATCCTATTTCTACATATAATTGTCAATTTGTAGTCCTTTTTTTCTTCTTCCTATATTGATACAAAATTACGCGAGTAACTTGATTCTGTTTTCTTTTGTGGAGCTCTTAAGATACACTAATCTAGTTAACCTCAAGGAATAATTGAAATGCCATAAAAAGAGTTATTGTTATTGCCGAATGATGTATATGTGTACATGTTTGGCTGGCTACGTGGAATAGATGGCTAGATTTTTAAGATATTCAAGATCAAAGCAGACTGCACGCCTTGTCCAAAAGGCGAATACCATTAAGTACTTCGGATATATAGCAAGACTAGGAGAAGGTAGTTCGGAAAAACTATTTATACTCGCCGAGAGCCACAGTGATCTCAAAAAGATAGAAAAATCAAGTACCTAACTTAAATTACAGGATATATTTATAGTACGTACTTAACGTAATTTACATAGCCTTACAGAAGCACCGAATACATCGGGAAGAATGGATTGCTTTCTACGCTGAATTTAGTTTCTTTATTCTTCAATCAATTCTTTCATATTTTTAAATTCTTATGAGATTGAATTCAATGATGAATTTCTCTTGTCTATGTTTTCATTACTGCGAATCTTGATCTTAATTTCCCTTATTGAAATAATCCGTCCACTTTTCAGATACCGATAATGGTTTAGTTTCTTATACCTGGTTCTAGTCAGTGAAACAGTAACACAATTTCCGCATGGAGCCTGGTTCGCCACAGTCCTGGTAGACTGCTGGTAGACCATTTCACATCAGCTTGCCAAGAACAGGATTGGTGCCGGTTGTCATAACACGTTTTGTATATTATTAGTTTATAGCATTTCACAACATGGGCGTTTTCTTGGGAAAATAGTGCAGTGATTTCCAGTTTCCTTCTGCCCCGCAGCACCTTGGTCGGTGAAACTGATCTAGCCCCGCCCACAGGTGTTCGTTTCTAATCCTGAAGTCATTAAAGTCATTGTAAAAATGATAACAAAACAAATTGTATCGAAGTTTACCTTCTCATTACTGACCCAGTACTAGTGGTGCAATTGTCCTTCATCCTGTTATTATATTTGTCTATACCTTTACAGGTAATTGTTAGCGTGATTGAAGGGTGAATTTAATGTATCTATTTAATTTAATTTCAGTCACTGTAATCCTCTTCTTTCTATTGTAAATTCTTTATAATGCGAGATGTTAATTTTTGTCTTTTCCATGATTGCTGCATTTGTGGATATAGTTGCCACGGTCCGTGGCTTGAGGAATTCCCTGGGACATCATTAATTTATGTGGGATAAAAAATTCTATGCCGGTGTGATAATACTTTACAAATTTAGTTTATGGAAGTTATTGTGCGTCCGTCTTGATATATATATACTTTACAAATTTAGGATATTGTTGGATACAGGATATGGGATACAGGATATTGTCAAATTTAGTTTATGGAAGTTATTGTGCGTCCGTATTGATATATATACTTTACAAATTTAGGATATTGTTGGATACAGGATATTGGATACAGGATATTGTCAAATTTAGTTTATGGAAGTTATTATGCGTCCGTCTTGATATATATACTTTACAAATTTACAATCTACGACGAATATATATTAAGGTGTAAAAACGCAAATATTAACAAACATAATTAATTAAACATTCGTTATTTATCAAGAATATCGGGTGCGTTTTGTATAATGTATACGATAAGGTGCGAGATGTAATATTGCTTAATATAATTTCGCTGCAGTTTTCCCAATAGAGAAAAATTAATGATCGATCTCCCGTGTGGCTATCGGCGACAAATCTGTTGGGCTTTATCGGAAAATGAGACAAGTTGTATAACGAGCGTAAAACGAACGGCCTTGTTAAGTATTTAACCTCCGCAATGGAAATGTTTCTGCTACAGATAACGCAACCTTATGCAACGACAGAGCGTGGGTCCGGATTTCTCGGACCGGCCGCTGGACCACGACTCGTTGGTCGTTGATTGCTGATATAATTATGTGCCTTGTACCTCACGCCGAACGCTGGAAAATCATTCATTCAAGAAACACTCATAATAATTCATCTACTAAATTTATAAAAAAAAAAAAACCTTAATACTATATATATATATATATATATATATATATAGTAAATATATATATATATATAATATATATATAATTTATATATATATACAGGGTTATTAGGAAAACATTAATAACCTCGCAGGATTATATTCCTGCCTTGATTATGAGTCTAGAATGTTTAAGCTAGAATGTTTAAGTTATAGAGATATGCGACATCAAAGTTAACATTTTTTTTCAATATTTCTGTCTTATTTTTTGTAAAACACTGGACTATTATTATAGTTACTTATATCGAATATGAAAAATTCATTCCCTTTAATACAAGTCAAATAAAAAAATAAAAACCTTCGAATTCCATTTGGAAAACATTCCAATTGGACGATTTTTAGGGTTTTAATCATTTTATTTAACTTGTATTGAAACGAATGAATTTTTTATAATAGGTATAAGTTAATGTAATAATTGTCCAAGGTTTTACAAAAAATAAGTAAAAAAAATTGAAAAAAATGCAAACTTTGATGTCGCATATCTCCATAACTATAGGTCATGGTTGCTTGAACATTTTCGACTCATAATCAAAACAGGAATATAGTCCAGTGAGGTTATTAATGTTTTCCAAATAACCGTGTATATATAAGGGTTTTTATAAATCTAGTAGATGATATTGTCCATATCATTGCGTATACCGCACCGTCCAGAAATGTTCGCTCACAAACCTTATTTAATTTTAACAAAACCAATACTATTCATCAAAAATACTCCACCATTACCAGCCTTTTAATATTAGACAATGAGCATGCACAATTGGCAGATATTACAAACATTATTAATTATTGCCATAAATAAATTATTAAATTACCTCTACTTAAAATGTTTAAATATAAAATATCTGGCAGTACATTTATGAAAAATAACAGGACAAAATAATTGCAGGTTCATTTTGAATGTGAAAATTCAAGAATAGAAAATCATTTGTTTTTTCTACATTTGTACTTTCGACCTCTGCATGATGCTTGAGCCGTGCGCCGATTATGTGTCGCACTCTAATTATCTAATAAAGTTTTAATTCTAGCAAGTTACGAATTTATGGACCGACAAGAAGACAGCGAAAAAATTATTATATTTAGATTAATGGACGCAACATTTTTGAATTCTTAAGAAAAAAAACAAAAAAAAAACAACATGAACATGAACACTGCACTGCAGTGCACATGAAGATAAAAGAAAATTTAAAAAAAAACAGAAAAATACTTTTAGTTAAAAAATTTAAAATTGAAATGTTTATTGGATAGGTACAACATTAAATAATAAGAATATATTGTTGATATGGTTTTTATAATTTTATTAGACCTGTATTGAAATGAAATTAATGAATTTTAATATCAGATACCTATACGTTAATTGATATGATAGTCCAACGTTTTTCAGAAGATAACTGATAAATATTGACAAAAAATGAAATCTTTGACGTTCCCATTTCCAGAAGAATGAAGAATCAATAACAATTGATTTTAGTACATTGTTGTTCAACATTTTCGACTGGGCAGGAATTTATCTGTATTGTGTATTGTGGACTAGCTCTTTATAATATATTATTTAATTTTTTATCGTGCAGATTATCACCAGGTCATTTATGACCCTAGTAGATACTCCTAGTATGATAATTAAGTTAAACGTAAAAACATTTTATGAAGGTTATGAATGACTTGTTACAGAACATTTTTTAATGCTAATAAGAAATTGTTTTATTATTAATAACAGTGTTATGAAAAATAAGAAACATAAAATTAATTGTTGTTTTAATTCAATAAGTTATACGAAAAAACACATCTACCTGATTCTTGCGGTTAGTGCAGGAAGATGTTTTTTCTTCTTGCTGAACCGTGCGTTGGGGTCTCTGTTATCGAAAAGAAAAATGGTCGCAGACTTTTACTTATGTACTGGGCCGATGTCTTTATTGTAGACTGAGGCCGGCGCCACACTACGCGGATTTTTCGCCGCGTCTCTTCAGTCGCGGTACGCCGCTACATTTCTTTCCATACAATATCCGCCTATCAAACACACTACGCGAATGATCGGTCGACTCATTTGCTTTCGGCCTAAATGCTCTGAAATCCTCTTTGTAAACATGCTGGTTTCATAATATATAGGTTATATATATTAAAAAGTTATCCCAATTGTCCCTAGGGCAAGAACCTGAGTATCATTACGAATTATTAAATTATTTAATAAACAGACTCACAAATGATATCGAATGTAGGAAATATTGGTTCACGTATATAAAATATCGTTGTTCATTCAAATATTATATTGAAATTAATTGTCTAGTTGACAAATAAAATAACTGAAATAGTTATGGCATTCACCTAAAAATAATAATGAATTTATGAAAATATAGAAAGACGTATTACATTTAAGGTCGACAGTGCCATTAAAAGTTATCGATTTACAGTAGATAAACTGCACGACTTACTAGCACGCATATTTGCAAGTGGACCGTTCCCATAGACGATACACGTAATAATTGTAACAATAATTGAATATCGGTTTGTATATTTATTACATATTTCACGGTTGAATGTACAAGTGTGTCCGTAACTAGGCTCCAATCAGAGGTTGCGAAATGTGTACAGACGGCAGTTACTTGATCACTGCCGGCTTCGGAATCACTGCCCGATTTTTCAATCACCCACGGGTCTTTAAAAAAAGTGAAACACAGCCTCAGAATACAAAAAGGTTATTGTTTTCCATTCAATTTGAACGTTTATGCAGTAGTCATCATCAATATTCCTCGACCATTGTGAGGTGTTTTTTAGAAGTATAGAATTTTAAACTGAAATAAAATAAATCAAACTATGTGAAATATTATCAAGTAGTGTGAACACCCGCGAAAAATCACGGAATATAATGATTCGCGTTTTTGCTAAGCCCTAGTATATTAAACAGTATATTTTTGACGCTCCAAGGAGAGGACGCGTTAAGTGGCCATTTCGGGTTTGCTGGCTCTTGGTTGAAGCCCCATCTCCGACCCTTTAATTTGTTTTTTTTTAGTTGTAAATTCTAACGAAAATGCAGATGCTACACGAATTTACGGGGACAGACAGACAATTAGACAGAAATTATTGTATTTAGATAAGCTCTGCGAGTTTGCGTAAATTTATTTTAAATATGACAGCAGTTCGGCTTATAAGACCGTAAGATATCAAACAGTTTAGTAAGTCGAAATAACTGTCATATTAAAACAACGCTTTACGAAAACTCGCAGAAATTAATAGTGATATTTATTAAAATTTAATTCATTTTAATTTCATTAAAAATAAACATGGAGTTCTACAAAGAAATAAAACAGGTAAAATTCGTGGTATTGCTTATGGTGCGACCCTTGAGGTGAGTACTCACGTAAACGGAGCTATATAAATTATCCAATTATTATAGTTATTATTACAATGTCCGTTCATCATTATAATATTAATATTCGTTCAACATGACCGAACCTACTCAAAGATGTTCAGCTTCATATTTTTTCCTAATTTGTTTATTTATCACTTAATCATGCATGGATTTTCCGTATATACCCCGAAGTGATGTCATATCCACTGCATTCAGTCTAATTTCGTTCCTCTTTTGCCAGCTTGAGGCTTCCCTTTCGTACATTAGTACTAGTAACAAAAATTTATGTGATAAACATCGCAACATGCGTAAAAATAAATATTTTAAAATTTTACGATGTTAAATTCCGTTAAATTCTACGCGTATCTAGAAATTCTGATCTGGTGGCTAGTATCTCTCTGATTAATATGCAACACTTCTCACACGTCGGTAGGTACGTTTAATATCAGCGCCTGTAAAACTGTATTAGATCCTAGAAACAAGAAAACCATTCCCTCCACGCCGAGCACATACAGAACATAAACCCCTTCAATCTAGTTCATCCACGGTTATGCAAAAGGCGAAAGAATAGTAATAGTAAAAGGTCCTTAACTGACAGAAGTTGAAGTTCTCTGCAAACTTCCCATATCTTCTAGTGGCGCCTGTGTATTCCAATAACAACTTTCCAGTCATGTATTTAACATAACGTCCTCCTTGTGTGTATGTGTGCTGCAGTATCTGTCATCCAGTTAGTGATTCCCAAAATAGTGTTTTCCTTGTATATATATATATATTTCAATATCAGCACCTGTAAAACTGTATTAGATCCTAGAAACAAGAAAACTAATCCCTCTACGCCAAGCACATACAGGACATAAACCCCTTAAAACTAGTTCATCTACGCCGTATAGTGATATCACAAGCAGACATAAACAATATAATTACAAGTATGCTTGCGTTCTCCCCCACCTTGGTGGAAATATTCGCATTCGTATTCACCGAATAGTAGGCCTGATATTCGTATTCATGAAGGTAGTATTCGTTGCATCAAGGTTATTATATTTACAAGTATGTTCAAGTTCCCCCCCCCACCTTGGTGGAAATATTCGCGTTAGTATTCACCGAATAGTAAGCCTGATATTCGTATTCATGAAGGTAGTATTCGTTGCATCAAGGTTATTATATTTACAAGTATGTTCAAGTTCCCCCACCTTGGTGGAAATATTCGCATTCGTATTCACTGAATAGTAAGCCTGATATTCGTATTCGTGAAGGTAGTATTCGTTGCATCAAGGTTATTATATTTACAAGTATGTTCAAGTTCCCCCACCTTGGTGGAAATATTCGCATTCGTATTCACCGAACAGTAGGCCTGATATTCGTATTCATGAAAGTAGTATTCGTTCAATTCAAGGTATTTATTTACAAAGTATGTTCGAGTTGCCCCACCTTGGTGGAAATATCCGCATTCGTATTCACCGAATAGTAGGCCTGATATTCGTATTCGTGGAAGTAGTATTCGTTGCATCAAGGTTATTATATTTACAAGTATGTTCGAGTTCCCCCACCTTGGTGGAAATATTCGCATTCGTATTCACCGAATAGTAGGCCTGATATTCGTATTCGTGGAAGTAGTATTCGTTGCATCAAGGTTATTATATTTACAAGTATGTTCGAGTTCCCCCCCCCCACCTTGGTGGAAATATTCGCGTTCGTATTCACCGAATAGTAAGCCTGATATTCGTATTCGTGAAGATAGTATTCGTTGCATCACTCTCAATAATAAAATCATATAGATAAATAATTACGGTAACTCATAAAAATACGATATTACTTATATTAAACGAACAAAACAAAACAATCTGTCATATAAGTAAATAACGTGATCACGGAAGACCGAAGGTTAACTACCCCTGAACAAACCGCGAACTGCCCACAATAATGGAAAATGTTGTAAAAAACATTTCAAATATCTAATATTGAATGAATAAAACAATGTCATATGAATAACTATCGCAATTAAGGAAGACCGGCTGTATCTAAATTAATTATTTCTATACAATATATACAATTCGAAATACGTTTTATAAGAACTTGATAGGAACAAATTGTGTTTAGAACGGTTGCCCAATGACGCAATAAAAACATGTAACGAGTTCAAATAAACCACACATTCATGCTTCAATAAAATAAATATAAAATCCAGATGCATTTTTAAAATATATTGTTTGTAGGAAATTCCTCGTACGATTTGAAACTATATCACGCCTACAATCGTGATATCAAAACACATAATTAAATTCTCGTACTAGTTGAAACAAGTTCAGACAGCATTCGCGACATTGGCTACGCACAGCTCCTTCGCATACAGGCCGATAGTAAAATAATTAACCGCAATAGAAAACATAAATGTGTTCCCCAGCTGAAGACCGGCCGTATCTAAATTAACTATCTCTATACAACATGTACAATTCGAAATACGTTTTATAAGAATTTGTTAGGAACAAATTGTGTTTAGAACGGTTGCCCAATGACGCAATAAAAACATGTAACGAGTTCAAATAAACCACACAATCATGTTTTAATAAAACAAATATAAAATCCAGAAGCATTTTTAAAATATATTATTAGTAAGAAACTCCTCGCACGATCTACACAAATCATATAGAAATCCGCGTATTCAATCGCCAGTATAGATAACAAAGCATTCGTTAGCATAAGAATACATCCGCCCTGAAGAACCTCTCGCACATTCCGAACCTCGCGACATTGAATATACATAATTATTCTGAAATTTTAAATCCCACGAAACACCCTTCGTCAGTAAAGTATTCCATTTTAAAGCCTTTATATCTTTGGTAATATATGAATATCAAATTTAAGTGATTTTTCATATGAACAGCGACAGAATTATATATTTCATAAGCGTTATGCAATAATTTGAATAACTATCACAGTCGCCATATTACGATTTCTTGTACATTAAATCCGAAGCGCGTATAGTAATAATTATCCCTAGGCCCAAAATACGTAACAAAACAATCCACAACATGTATCAATAATTGTTACGATCCAGAAAGTTCTAAATTGAATACACGAAAAAGGCAATAGAAATAAATAATATTGAAAATGCTTAGCTGTTCACTGTTCCAATTCTCTTTGAATTATTATCAACCTCTGGCTTTTTCCTCGATCCAGCCAAATTATCTTCCTTACTGACTCTCCTCGACAAAGCCTCCGCCGACCTTCAAGCTGAAAACTCAAGTGCCCCTTTCTAATTTGTAACGCCTAAAAATAGTCCCTATCTCGCGCCATCTTTGATTCCAACTCGCGTGTAAAAGTCAAAGTCTAACTCTAAGGACGCGTTTCATTGGCCAGTTCGTTACGCGGACAACCGCTTTTGATAGGCTCGTTTCGCCAAACTAAAAGAACATAAAGCCTGCTTTACACGCCCGCGTGCCGAAATAATAAAGCTCGTCCGCACTTACTTATCCGGCAAATATTTAATTATAGAGTATTTAACGGTTTGTGAAGCTTCTCTTTATTATAAACTTTATCAGATAGATATTTTCGTATAATTTTTCAGCAATGTCTATTTGAATAGGCCAATATCGTTACAGCTTCCCCCTGGGGCGGCGCGGTACGATCGCATGAGCTGGGACGCGTCGCCACAAACATAGGTCGCTATTAGACCCCTTCGTTCCTTCGTTTGGCATCATTTGGTATACCCT
>JADDOH010013325.1:0-34438 GCA_016648135.1 Agrypnia vestita | reverse complement strand
GATCTCACCGGTCGGACAGGGATGTTTCGGTCTGATCGTGAAAGCACCGCGGGGACGTCCGGCCGTCTTGTCCATCAGCATCGCGGACCGGTCACGATCTGGTCCATTCCGGGCCACCTTCGCACCGATTTATTGCTGGTCCTAATCTCGCCGGACGCTGCGGGCGAGGGGCGGACCCGAACCGCGGTTCTTTGATCGCCGAGCGCGGTACGGCCGGCGGCCAGATGCCGAACGGGCGTAACAAGAGCGATCGGTTTCACTTTCGTCGTAAATGGAAACAAATTGAAGCGGAGTTCGACGTATACACTGCGCACCTATCAGCTATTTTTATTATTGTTATTGCCGCGCTTATGTTCGCCTGTTTGTCTGTCTGGACGGAATCTTATAATCGATGTTTCGCCCACTCACTTGTCGTCTTGTGTTTTTCCCCAAAAAAACATAATTTTATAAAAAACTAACCCATAAAAACCAAGTTTTTATTATACTTCCTTTCTCATTTATTAGCGGAAACAGGCTTGGCGCTTAACCTACGCGTTGGGCTCGATTCGGACCCACGCTACGAAAGGGAGTAATAAAAAATTTCGAAAAATCCAAAATTATCGATAATTTTATAACCAAATTAATCAATCAATTAGAAAGACATACAGAAAAATCTAATCCACGAAAAAATATTTTGGCTACTGCCGGGATTCGAACCCGGGTCACCTCCTTTCCGGGGCCGGTGCTCTGACCACTAAGCTATAGGAGCCTTGTAGATTTCCGACCCGGGTTCGAATCCCGGTAGTAGCCAAAATATTTTTTCGTGGATTCGATTTTTCTGTATGTCTTTCTAATTGATTAATTAATTTGGTTTTAAAAACTTCACGGAACTTTGTTCTGAAAAATTACAGCTTCACAAATATGAATGTGTTCTTGAATTGAAAATTGTATAGATCATTTTTAGCGTCACCACGAGTCTGTCTGCAAAGTTTCGGCTCAATTGGATCACGAGAAAAGGGTTCAAAATCAATCCAAAGTTTTTGTTGACGGCAA
Organism: Agrypnia vestita; assembly: GCA_016648135.1. Lineage (NCBI taxonomy): Eukaryota > Metazoa > Arthropoda > Insecta > Trichoptera > Phryganeidae > Agrypnia > Agrypnia vestita. Next base: position 33,406 of record JADDOH010013325.1, on the reverse strand, counting down.
GCAAGCAGACGCCACGAGTTAATATAAAGGAAGTAATAAAAAGAGTAACTGATGTTATTTATTGTATAGAACTAAATTTTAATTTTTAGAAACTGAAAAAATCAAACACGATTCATGCCATTATTTTTTATCCAAAACAGGACAATCGTTTTGGCGAATTTTGCCATTATCAACTGATATAATTTTTGTGCAATAAACTCACTCAATTTTCTAGATTTATCAGTTGATAATGGCATAATTTGCCGAAACGGGGTAAGAAATATTGATCTCTAAAAATCGTGTTTGATTTTTAAAAAGTAATTGATAATGTTATGTGTAAGGATGAAAATTTTGAACAAAAAGTTATTGGGGTATTTTCTCCATCGCATCGGTCTGAAGAAGGGAGTTTTGAGAAAACAGAAAGAATAATAAAATTAGTTTAAAAACTCACATACCGTGCTATTTTCAAATTGTTACACCTTAGTCAATTTTGAAAATATATATTTTTAAATATTCATAAAAATTAAACGGCGCATTTTATAAAGAAAATCGTCTTCTACACCGTAGATAATGTTATCAAAATGGCGCCACATGTCACACACCGCGCGATACAATTAATTTATTAGTAACCAGGACCCCCCGATACATGGTTTCTTTAGAAGAAAACGGTTTCTCGCAAGGAGATTACCTCTTTTTCAAATGAATGGTACAAGCTTGATCTTTTTACCTACTTTAAAGTGGCCCGTTTTCGATGTATTAAGGAACAAAAATAATTAATTGGTGATGACCGCTTTTCGAAATGACCGATTCAATTAAAAACGATTATATATTTGTACAATTCAGTATTTTAAACTGAGTGTTACAAAAACTGCTGACTGCGGATAACAAAGTAAATGGTGCTCTGAATACCATTATGGCCAATAAGAACCTGTCAAAAGAAGCAAGACTAGCGGTACATAATGGCGTTCTAGTGCCAACACTCATGTGTGGAAGTGAATCCAGGAATTGAAAAAAAGAGAATGAAAGTAGACTGAATGCGATGAAAATGCGCATGTGTGGAAAATCTTAGGTCGATAGAGTGAGGAATGAACAAATTAGAAGTGTACTGCTGGCTGTAGTGTGGTAGACAGAATAAAGAAAGGAATGCTGAGATGGTTTGGTCATTTGGAACGTATGAACGAGGAAAGTTATGGGTTATGGGAGGTTATGAAAATATATGGGGCGAGTGTTGAAGGCAACAGGAATAGATAGAGGGCGTCCGCGAAAGACCTTGCATGATCAAATATTTTTTTAATATTTATTTATTTATTTACGCCCTACAGGGCTTTTACAAACAGATAGGTAAAGTGCACATTAATAGAATATATAGTTTAAAGAAAAAATAATAACATGTAAAAATAATAATGACATAAAGTGGAAAGAAAATACTTAATATACAGATACAAATATATAAAGATAAATATAATATAAAGTAAAAAGCAAGTATATAACGAGCAGAAGCATAAGGAAAACATAATATAATAGAAATTTAAAAACAAAAAAAAGTAATAATATAGAGTGAAAAGCAATAGCACAATCTTTGAAAGACATAATATAATAAAAAAATTACATAATAGTTATGTAGTTATCTCACTCAATCAACAATCAAAACAAATACAAATCAATTATTTAAGTCCAATTTGACAAATACTACATGTATTGGAGGAGGCCCTGTTAAAAGCCTCGACAACCGTAGAGCTTGCATGGGAACATGTACGAAAGTTGCCGAAGAGAAAGTAGTATGCCGAGATTAAGAATATGGCGTTCTATCCTCTCTACCTACCGAGACGGTGGTTAGTTAGACAGTATTTAATAAATCATTATTACCAAACCGTGTTGACACTGCGCAGCCGCGAGGCACGCAGGTAGCTGATTTACCTGACGTCTTCCGATAGAGAAGTCACTTTTGATTATGATCGCGGACGTGGCCGCCCAGTCCCGTTCCGGGCTTGCGTAAGAAGTGAGCATTTGTGATTACGTGTTCACCGCTAGCGCCCCGGGGTTGACTCTGGAAGACGGCCGCGCCCATCGGCCCGTCAGGTGCCGACAAAACAACCGTAAAACAGCGTGTCACATTGTTTACGCTTTATCGAGCGACACGTGGGTGTTGTTCCGTTTTCATTCATGAATTACGACGCGGCGCTACTCGCCTCTCGGTGGGCTCGCGACCGGGCATCGTCGTATTTTATTCTGCTTCTATAGACCTTTTTCCTCTCGATTGTCCGTCTGTAAATTAGACGAGTAAGTTCATTTGTATTGCAGTTCGTGGTATTCAATAGTTTACCGACTGACACTCAGGAACGTGGCCCATTGCTAGTGGAATGGCACTATTCGAAAAGGATAAATAAAAATTAAAAATGTAATGCAATGTAAATATAATCAAATTAGGCCTTTTTCCTCGCGATTGTCCGCCTGTAAATTAAATAATAAGTTAATTTGTATTGCAGTTCGTGGTATGCCATCGTTTACCGACTGACACTCGGGAACGTGGCCCATTGCTAGTTGAATGGCAATATTCGAAAAGGATAAATAAAAATTAAAAATGTAATGCAATGTAAATATAATCAAATTAAGCCTTTTTCCTCGCGATTGTCCGCCTGTAAATTAAATAATAAGTTAATTTGTATTGCAGTTCGTGGTATGCCATCGTTTACCGACTGACACTCGGGAACGTGGCCCATTGCTAGTTGAATGGCAATATTCGAAAAGGATAAATAAAAATTAAAAATGTAATGCAATGTAAATATAATCAAATTAAGCCTTTTTCCTCGCGATTGTCCGCCTGTAAATTAAATAATAAGTTAATTTGTATTGCAGTTCGTGGTATGCCATCGTTTACCGACTGACACTCGGGAACGTGGCCCATTGCTAGTTGAATGGCACTATTCGAAAAGTATAAATAAAAATTAAAAATGTAATGCAATGTAAATATAATCAAATTAAGCCTTTTTCCTCGCGATTGTCCGCCTGTAAATTAAATAATAAGTTAATTTGTATTGCAGTTCGTGGTATGCCATCGTTTACCGACTGACACTCGGGAACGTGGCCCATTGCTAGTTGAATGGCAATATTCGAAAAGGATAAATAAAAATTAAAAATGTAATGCAATGTAAATATAATCAAATTAAGCCTTTTTCCTCGCGATTGTCCGCCTGTAAATTAAATAATAAGTTAATTTGTATTGCAGTTCGTGGTATGCCATCGTTTACCGACTGACACTCGGGAACGTGGCCCATTGCTAGTTGAATGGCACTATTCGAAAAGGATAAATAAAAATTAAAAATGTAATGCAATGTAAATATAATCAAATTAAGCCTTTTTCCTCGCGATTGTCCGCCTGTAAATTAAATAATAAGTTAATTTGTATTGCAGTTCGTGGTATGCCATCGTTTACCGACTGACACTCGGGAACGTGGCCCATTGCTAGTTGAATGGCACTATTCGAAAAGGATAAATAAAAATTAAAAATGTAATGCAATGTAAATATAATCAAATTAAGCCTTTTTCCTCGCGATTGTCCGCCTGTAAATTAAATAATAAGTTAATTTGTATTGCAGTTCGTGGTATGCCATCGTTTACCGACTGACACTCGGGAACGTGGCCCATTGCTAGTTGAATGGCAATATTCGAAAAGGATAAATAAAAATTAAAAATGTAATGCAATGTAAATATAATCAAATTAAGCCTTTTTCCTCGCGATTGTCCGCCTGTAAATTAAATAATAAGTTAATTTGTATTGCAGTTCGTGGTATGCCATCGTTTACCGACTGACACTCGGGAACGTGGCCCATTGCTAGTTGAATGGCACTATTCGAAAAGGATAAATAAAAATTAAAAATGTAATGCAATGTAAATATAATCAAATTAAGCCTTTTTCCTCGCGATTGTCCGCCTGTAAATTAAATAATAAGTTAATTTGTATTGCAGTTCGTGGTATGCCATCGTTTACCGACTGACACTCGGGAACGTGGCCCAGTGCTAGTTGAATGGCACTATTCGAAAAGGATAAATAAAATTAAAACTGTAATGCAATTGTAAGATATAATCAAAATTAATCCTTTTCCTCGCGATGTCCGCCTGTATGGTAAATTAAATATAATGTAATTGTATGCAGTTCGTGTGGTATGCCATCGTTTACCGACTGACACTCGGAACGTGGGACACATGGATAGTGAATGGCAAATATTCGAAAAGGATAAATCAAAAATTAAAAAATTGTAATGCAATTAAATTAATCAAATTAAGCTTTTTCCTCGCGATTGTCAGACGTTGTAAATAAATAATAAGTTTAATTGTATTGCAGTTCGTGTATGCCATAGTTTAACGCTGACATCGGGCAAACGTGGCCCATTGCTAAGTTGAATGGCATATTCGAAAAAGGATAAATAAGAATTTAAAAATGTATAATGCAATGTAAATATAATCAAATGAAGCCTTTGTCCTCGCGATTGTCGCACTGTAAATAAATAATAAGTTAAGTTTGTATTGCAGTTCGTGGTATGCCATCGTTTACCGACTGACACTCGGGAACGTGGCCCATTGCTAGTTGAATGGCACTATTCGAAAAGGATAAATAAAAATTAAAAATGTAATGCAATGTAAATATAATCAAATTAAGCCTTTTTCCTCGCGATTGTCCGCCTGTAAATTAAATAATAAGTTAATTTGTATTGCAGTTCGTGGTATGCCATCGTTTACCGACTGACACTCGGGAACGTGGCCCATTGCTAGTTGAATGGCACTATTCGAAAAGGATAAATAAAAATTAAAAATGTAATGCAATGTAAATATAATCAAATTACGTAATTGGATATGTTACAATGAAAGTCACTTACGCTACGAGATGGCACGAATAATGATGAGGTATATTTTTGTTTCAATATTTTTGTAACAAACGGACTTTGACGTTTGTTACAAAAATAAAAAAACGTTACGGACGGTCATCTGGTAGCGTAAGTGACGGCACTAACGCTACCAGATGACACAATTAATGATAAGGTATATAAAAAACCACAACTCCATGTAACAATATTCATCATTAACGCTACAAGATGGCACAATAATAATAAAAATGTAACGAGATGCTTAAAAGAATTTATGCATTATCACAAAACTATCGAAGATACGGAACGGCCTGGGGTGATCCACAATCTTCGGAAGACGCCTATGAACGTCTACAAACATCCAGAAATGCCTAGAAGCGACGGAAACGTTCCGAAAAATCTAGGAGGTTCGGTACCAGCATTTTGAGATATAAATACAGCGCCGGCCGCGACGCGGGAGTTGTGGTCGCCGCCTTGACAGTTCGTCACGTTGCAAAATCACTGCGAAGTAGGCTGCGAGCCGCGAGGCCGGGGTGGCCAGGTGCGATAATTGAAGCGATGGATGTCGGGAGATTATTACCTGAGTGGCGAAATAAACCGGAGCGATTAAATTGGATGGAATATTCTTATGAATGTTAAAAACGTCTTACCCAGCGATAATAAAAATGTTCATAAACGTGTGACACGACACGTGACAATAATATGTATGACAAGGCACAGTAAGAAGAAAAAATCAAAAAGGCGTAATTATCCTATGCACCCATGTCAGTCATTAGGCGTTAGTGCATATTAGCGTTGCATATGCCAAAAGGTGCTACACTGCAGTTCAGTTTTACCTCGCGGCCGAAACATAAAGTTAAAAAAGTACGTCATTTTTGCCGGGTCATGGCTAATACATGCATAATTTACTTATGTCAGTTCATTCGTCTATTTCAACACAAAACAAACTGTCACATTAGACATTGATGTCTTTTGAAAATACCGAAATAATGTGTGATTGAGAAATCGACGCATCAGAAAACGACAGGGCAGTCAGTCTACTTCAATCAATATTTTCGAATATGTCGGATTATTTTTGAATGTGGAACATCGTTGATCGACACCACATTAAAATAGGTATGCGCTTGCGTAATTTTTAACTAATTTCGAAACACATTCATGGATGGATAAAAAAATATGTTATCGCTTTGTATTTTCGATGATTTTTTTTTATAAATAATTTAAGATCAAAACAATTAATTTTCCATCATTTTTTAAGGGTTACACTGGCATCTTCTTTCATATTTATATATATAAACATAAGAACTGTGTTTTCGTCGGTACAACGATTGCAGTACTTCTCTGTCCTGGACACCATCTAGATGTTGCCTGTACAAATTTGCATTAGCTTTGCTCATTACTTATTGGATTTTTTTTTATTTGGGATTTCTTTCCGTCTTCTTTGTTCCATTACATTTGTTTAGGGTTTGTCCTATTCTTTTGACCTCTTCTATGGGGTTATGTTAGGCAGAGAGGATAGAAAGCACAGCACAGCACTTTTGCTTCGTCCATTTTCTTACATCTTCTCATGCACGATCTTCTGTTGTTGAAGCTTTGAACATGGCCATCTTTTTACGGAAGATACGTTAGACATATTGAAAAAAAAGCTGCAAACTTTGAAGTTTCGCCTTCATTACTATTGATATTAGTACATTGTTGCTTGAGTAATTTCGACTCACAATTTAGGCAGAAATCTACCTGTGAAGTATTGTGGACTGGCTCTGTTACACCATGAATATAAAAGTTGTTAATTATTTTTGATGTTTATAGCGTTAACTTGCGTTTCCTTAGTCGCGAACTTTTTCCGAGTTCGCGAACCATCTTTTAGAAACAGGACAAACCTTTAAAAAGGAAAACGTCATCCAAATTTTACATATAAATAATAGAGGCCTTAGATTAGACAATTTAGAGATACTAGAAATAAAAAGAGCCTCAACACTAAAGCCAACCTTATTAATAATCAGACAAATTCCATGAATACCCCGCTACTAGGTATATTTCCCATTTCGGCGTCCACACCTCAATTACCCCCACCATAGCCACGCCCCCATTCAAAATTGATTTTTTTACTAGGATAGGTAATGGATAGTCAGTTGTACGTCAGTCCTGATGATGACACGGTGGTATCGAAACCGGTAGACGTAGAGTAATTATTTAAGTGGTTTATACAAAGTTATTTAATTAAAATTTATAGTGTTGTAGAGATGGGTCGTTCATGAACGAACTGTTCTTTTAGAACAGTTCACTTTACTGAACGAACGAACGGTACAGTTCACTTAAGCGAACTAGCCGTTCACTAGTTCAGTAGATGATAAATAATTAATTCATAAATTGATTCTTCTAGGCAGTGAACAGTGTGTTTGTGTCTTCCTGATATATTAAAGATCGACATTCCTTGTGATAATATTGATATTCTTCTTCGGTATAGGGATGGGTAAAAAATATCGATATATCGATAGTTTTCTTGGCGACTTTTTTTTGGGTATCTTTTTCACTTTTTTTCTGGCGATTTTTTTCTCTCGGATAATCGATGTATTTCGGTGGCCTTTATTTTTTTTTTGGCCGCCAAAAGTTTATTCCCCTTACATTTTTTATGCGATACGTCTGTTTATTGAACAGTTCAATTTTTACAAAAATTGAAGTACATAAAATGCAAAAATTCAAAGAACTACTGAACGATTTAAAGTGAACAAGTTCAGTCAACTGATCGAACTTTCCCATCTCTATGAGTTGATAATTATTGTAGATACGGTATATCGTTTACCAAAGTGTTTCACTCGAACTCCATAGCGGAAAATGCATGACAGTATATTTGTCAATGTCTTCCTCTTCATGGTTTCAAATGGGAAAACATTGTACTTAATTAAAAAGCGGACAGGTGAGCACCGATGCCTCCGGGCAGTTTTCTATTTGTTTGTGAGATATTAACTTGGAGCGCTTCCAGCGAGCTGTATGGCACAACCTTCGAGTTGCTGCATCCATAAAAGGCCTATGCTCGTCATTTTCTTCTCTCATTTTCTTCGATGCACTTCCTCACTGTGCGCTAGTATTTCACCTGTCTTATCTCCGTACTTCCATCGCCGAAAGATCACCGCGACGTCGCCACGGGCGTCCGCCGTTTTCGCTGGATCTGGAGAATTGTCGATCCGAAAGGGTCAAAGGTGGAAAGAATCGGAGACCACCGCGAAGGCTTTCTGATCATTGTAAGGATCAATGAGGTTATCCCACGTTTCGTAAGGCAACGAGTGAATGCTTCTTATCGATGGAATCCTGTGTTCTTTGATGGTTTTGATAGTTTATTAGAACATAATGAACACGTCAACATTTTGAATATTTAACCAATAAGAAGGTGCATTCTATGCTATTCTGAAAATAGAAATATCGGGATGTCAGATCTTTAACCCAACACTTAATAGACGAAAATTAAAATACAAAATAAACGAAACATAGGTATACGCCGGTGGTGTGGTCAGAGGGAGAAAGAAGTACATGACAGTTATCCGTCAAATATAAATAGAGTCCAAATATATTTCTCTTTTCTATGGTATGTGACAATGAAAAATTTTGCCATAATTTTACATCAGGACGCTGTGGGAGAAGAAATTAATAAGGGCATATGAAATAATCTTTTTTCTACAAGCTTTAAATACAACATTAGTTCTTATTTGATGTAATTTTGGTCGAAACATGAGAATTATGAGGTTATGTTTGCTGCATAGCCCAGCTGTCAGACCAGATCGAAGAAATTTCATCGAAAATAAAGGTTTTTACTTTGAGAGAGATAGGTGAAAATATACAAATCTTCTTATTTATGTACGACGAATACCGACGTATACCTACATATGTCTCGTTTATTTTTTATTTTAATCCTCGTCTATTAAGTGTTGGGATAATGATCTGATATCCCAATATTGCTATTTTCAGAATAGCACAGATTTTCTTCTAAATGCTGGCTAAATTAAAAAAATAATAAAAAATAAAATGGCTAAAATCTAAAGGCTGGCATGCGGCAGGGACAAAACGCCATAGGCGACTAAACGGCATAGGGGCCACTCAAGTATTACGTAAGCACCAAAGGGTCTTTATTTTGCTTATTTTTGGGACGGGGGGGTCTGGATTAGGGAATGCAATCCCGATCCCGCGAGATCTCGAGGCATTTTACGCGATCAATCCCGAACCGAAAAATCGGACGAGATTTTCGGGATTGATCAGCATTTTTTATGTTTTGTATGTTGAATAGTGTATGTCTTTAGAGCTTTTAAGTACTTAAAACTTATGTTCATGTCACATTAAAATAATGAAAATAGCTTTGAATAATATTTGCTGTATTTTATCAACCTAACATAGTAATGTTAGGTTGATAAAATAACTACTAACTCTACTGCATTGACTGATTGATGCTTGCAAAAACGCCTACAAAAACTATGATGCGATGATTAATAATGAACATTTTATTAAAATTACTGATATAAAAATGCAAGGCGTTGTCGTCAATTGCTATTCAGCTCTCTAAACAAAACAAAAACACAAAAGTATTCTGGTAGTTGTCTGGATGGTGATATGTTAGCAATATTTATTTAATAACTTTTCTGATTTTTTTCTAAAATTTTGGAAACTCTCAAGTCAAACACGTAAAACGTGTGGTCCATAAAGAGAGATAAAAAGAGTCCAAAAAGAGAGATCCATAAAAGAATTAGCACGCACACCGAAACGAGTATGAGACCTATAAGAGCTATAAGAGGCTGCTCGTCGTGCTAATGAATTGATGTGCATAGTACAAACTTTAGACGAATACCAAGATGTCGAATGGCTCGAAGAGAACGATGTCGATATCCCAAAAGAGCACATGAGTGAGCAGACACACAACATCGAGCAGCAAACACTCCATGTCACCGAAGACTTGGAGTCATGGACTGAGGACGATTATTTTGAATTTACTCAATTTTTTAAAAGAACGTGATAAATTAATATCTTTTAATGTATATTATAGATGTCTCACAGAGACGAAACTGTATTTTTATGGGAAAGTTGGTATAGAAGTCTTTTGGGTGTACAAAGAGCTTAAGACCTATCGTACGGCTGACTTAAATGATCACTTTACACAATGTAACGTTCGCCATTTCACCCATGATGGAATATACCATGTCTAGTACTTTTTGGAAGTTGTATATATATTTAAATTACGTACCACGCTTTACATGTGAGTAGTAACCATCCTCCACGCGGCATGCAACAAAGCTTTTTCATTCCCCCTAAATGCCAACAGATGTCGCTTATAGTTGTAATGTCGCTCAAGTCGCTAAATGAGACCTCTATAATTGATTACGGAATTTTGATAGCAATATCCTTTATCTGTGTAATGAAAGTCATCCGAATTACTAGCATTACACTAGGTCTTTTGTATATTAAGAATATAATATTTAAATGCGATGTTAATAATTTTATTCCTTTATATTCTATAAATTCCTAGACTTTATAACTGCTGCTCATGAATTAAAATAAAGAAATCTGAACAGATTTAAAAATATATATACAAATTTTTACGTAAGCATAGGAGGGGGGAGGGAGAACTTTGCTTACTTTTGCGGACAAGGGGGAAGGGGGAGGTTAAAAATTATAATACTTGAATAACCTCATAGTCGAAAGATCATTGACCATGTCACCCTAAGAACTTCATGTCACCGTCAGCAATTCCACTCTATTGTATTATAACCTCTGATGGACACAGAAAGGAGATAACCACTCCAACCTCTTCATATTTGTGTAATTACTAATATTTACTACCTGTGTAAGTAGTAATAATTGAACCATTTGAACAGTTTATTGTTGTGAATGTAGAATAACCATTTTTAATGGTACTATCGATTGTCAAGATAAATACTCCGTGATGCTGCGCGCCAGTCAAGAACAATTCATTTCGTCACCGCGACAGCTGCCTGCCCCCAGGGTCTTCGCGGACGATGGCAACAACGGCGGACCCCTTGCGCCAGGGTACCCCAATTACCCGGTCATATATGGAGCTGTTTATGGTGCTATCGCGCACGAGAAAGGAGTGTCGGCAGATTGCGATGATCGTTTTAGATATCGGTTTCTCGCTCTCCCTTTCAACTCTGCACCGGACCCGAGGTCACTGTTATTTTCAATATTTTTGAGCATGTTGCGTCACGTTAGTTCATATCTTTTATTATTGTTGATGTTATCTGTGGTTGAAATTGCGTTGTAAACCGGCGGTCGCCAAAGTGTGGTAAAGCAAACCAAGTCGGAAAAATAAGTATCTTGCACGGATGAACGATGCAGGATGCATGAAATCATCTCAATATCATCATCATCATTGAATCAAGATGGGCAACCGCTGCTGTAATCGATGCGATTATTTCTTTACACTTGTGCGGTGATATTGTGTCTAGTGTAAATTGTTGATTTGTAGTGCAATTCTTAATCGCATTTATTGATTCGCGACACTCGCAGAACTGTAGTCATGTTATGTTCATAATTTGTATAAAATGTCTTTACTTTTCGGTCTAATGTTACACTAGGGCTATATTTTAAGGTCAGTAATGTTACCTTTGACGGTCTGTTTGTTTAAAAAATATACAAGTTTGTTAGTAGCGTGTACACCCACATTGTTTTCACTTCTTTTTCAGGTAAACATTTGCAAGAAGCACTTCTTCCACAATCAGCCAGCGACAAAATGTAATGACGTTTCAACAGTTAATTTATTCTTGAAGTTATACACAATAAAATAAACTACGGGTGTGCCACAAGCATCTAAATGCTGGCCGATCGTACGTGTCATACAAATAGTGTCGCGGATTAACCTACATTGAAATTTCAACACTTATTGACAACAATGTAAATAATTTTAGAGTGGTTTATTCACTTTTACGTATTTTTGTGCCGTTTTAAAACTCGGGCCGCGGATTGGATAAAGCGAAAATAATATTTCAGGGTTTTTCATAGTGTATCTACAGTTTTGAAAATGTACTACATGAAATAAACATTATAGGACTTTTATTTGAATTATTTATTTATTTATTTATTTATTTATTTGTTTACGCCCATTAGGCTTTTACATAAAGAGTATAGAATAAATTTCAGAAAGCACATACATTAAAAGTTTCAGGAATAGCACCAAATCATGAGTATAAAAATTAAAAATGTAGAGTAGGTAACGAGCAGCAATGCGTATAGGCTTTTACATAAAAAATATATCATAAAATTAAAAAGAACATACATTGAACAATATAAATTACAAGTAGCAAATTATTAAAAGTACCAGGAATAGAAAAAACATGAGTACAAAAATTAAAAATATAAAGTACAAAGCGGCAATGTGTACGAAAAATATATATTACCCACCATTACATATTAACAGCTGAAGTCAGTAACGAAGCAGTATTGCCTCTTTAAGTGTGAACTTTACTTTCTCCAGACTGTCGACGAAAATGTCAATCATGCAACCATATTCATTACAAGTTCCCAATATTCTGTGTATCACAGAATTTGATTGATAGTTAGTATTGCAATTGTTGCGATGGAATGTGACAATTTGTCGAGTTCTATGTGTGGAAGGGATATGCAAGGCAGATGCCTTTTTTGATTGTTTAGATGACCATTGTCTAAAGACCAAAGACATGGCCGATTAATGTGATCTAATGAATGTCATGTTCGGCTCGACGCACAAATGTCTCACGGCGTTTCATGTTATTGTCATGCGTACTGTGTGAGGTGGGTACTGACTGAAATTTTTTGATGATTTTAGCTTTTAGCGTTAACTTTGTGGTTGGCACATAATTAATAATTAATTTAAAAAACTTTGTATTGACCACTTGGAGTATACTGACGGACGCATAAGCATACTAAATCAATTTTTGGACGGGGGCGTGGCTACAGTTATGGTGGGGGTAATTGACGAGTGGACGCTGAGATGGGGAATACATCAAAAGACGAAGATACAGTGGTATCGAACGCGATAGACGTACAGTAATTTCAAGTGATCAATACAAAGTTTTTTATTTAATTAATAAACTGAAATTCTTCACTATTTCGAACCTATTGCTAGAAAAAAATACAGCCTGGAAAAGATTTTCGTGGTTCCGAGAAAGAGGAAAAACTGTCACCCACCGAACCGCTCGATTGAAGACTAGCTTGTTGGTCTTGTGGTTAGGACACTCGCCTCGTGATCTAATGGTCGCGGGTTCGAATCTCAGCCCAGACTAGCAAGTTAGTCCTATTTTCATAGCACAAGCGTTTAGCTTAGTTTGAAAATAGTAAGAATATTGATGTGACACGTATTCCGTGTTCGCATCTCTATTTATTAAAAAAAAAAAAAAAAATTATACAGGGTTATTTGTAAAACATTAATAACCTCGCAGGACCATACTCCTGCTTTGATTACGAGTCGAAAATGTTCAAGCTATCGTGACCTAATATCAGCAGTTATGGAGATATGCGACATCAAAGTTTTCATTTTTTTTTTCAACATTTCTGACTTCTTTTTTGTAAAACGTTGGACTATCATAACAGTAACTAATATCAGTTACGAAAAATTCATTCGTTTCAATACAAGTTAAATAAAATGATTAAAACCCTGAAAAAATTCCAATTGGAATTCAAAAGTTTTTATTTTTTATTTGACTTGTATTAAAGGGAAAGAATTTTTCAAACTCGATATAAATTATTGTAATGATAGTCCAAAGTTTTACAAAAAATAAGTCAGAAATATTGAAAAAAAAATGCAAATTTTGATGTCGCATATATCCTTAACTATTGCTATTAGGTCATAATAGCTTGAACATTTTCGACTCATAATCAAGGCAGGAGTATATTCCTGCGAGGTTATTAGTTTTCCAAATAACCCCGTATATGATAGCGATAGCAGTAGAGTACTTAAAAGCCTTAGTTTCGTAGATTTTAACTTAGTGTTTCTGGCTTGTTTCCGTACAGAGGGATTATTATGGTTATTTAAATATTTATTTTGTGGCGTCGTTTCTGAGCTGACCAATATATTACAATTTTAATCGTCACCTTTATTTCGAAGGTCTGTTTAGTGTCCTGTCCTCATCGCGATAAGGGACCCTCCTACGTGCTCAGCAATGCTGTATTACGAAGAGACATTGACCCAAGATTTAGAGTCATTTTTATGTATCATGGTAGATTTTGTCAAGTTAACAATCACCTCCAATCTATTAACCCGTGCGCTCATTGTTTTTAAGTGCTGAAGATTAAGGAATAACGATTACTTTTAATATTGAAAAAAAATGCAAACTTTGATATTGCATAACTCCATAACTATTGATTTATCAAGTTTTTGTATGTATGTAATCAAGTATATGTACATGTATTGCATTTTGTATATGTATATGTAACCAAGTATGTTTTCTTACTTGCATTAAGTTAATTAATTATCAAATTTTTCAATTACATTTTATTGACAGTTTTTATTTTATTTTCAAACATTTACTGTAATGTATTTATGTTGTAAATAAATAAATAAATATTAGGACATGGTTGCTTAAACATTTGTGACTCATAATCAAGGCAGAAATCTACCTGTATATGTTATGCTTACATTATTTTTCTCGAACAGTTTTTTCTAAACCAAATTCATCCTCAGATATTAGAAATCTAAATTCAACATAACCCTAATTTATCGAATTTAACATTTTCTTCGGACGCCAAGTTTGTGAGTAATAATTCAAAGTTGAATATGCCGAATAAAATTTTTTTTCATTCACATTTCCCGTTTCCGGCGTCGCATTCACGAAATTACTCCCATAAACGGAGCGTAAAGATGTCACACATTCAAATTTTTTTTGCATTTTCCCTCAACCTTCAAATTCCGGAATTCGGAATTAACATTCCAATGTCTACCGCAAACTCCATTTGGAGTTGCGTTGGATATTGGGAGTTCTATATCCAACGTATTACTTCGATACGTATTACTTCATCGCCACCTGTCGGTCACTAATTACAACACGCATCCAACTGAACCTCGCGCGATCTGCTTCCTAACTAGCTAACCATCACGCCGTTCCTCCGCAGGGGTAGGCGGAGAGGATAGAACGCCATATTGTTCTCTTGTCACACCACTTTTTCTTCGGCTACATTCATACATCTTCTCACAGATGTTCTACGGCTGTTGGGGCTTTCAGCAGGGCCATCCTCCTTCGGACCCCAAATGTTATTTTAAAAGACCTATATTCTGCATAATTAGCCCGGCATTAAACTATCATTCATCTATAAACACTTCATTATCGCTGGGAACATTTTTCATTCAACATTCGCTAAAATAATTCTCGTTATAGTCGCATTTATTTATTTCGCCACTTAGGTAAGAACGTGCTCGATTATTACGCTCGATATCTGTCGTTCCGAAATTCCACGGCACTACCGTCGTCCCGCGCGTACTTCGCGCCGATCGAAAAGTCAAAACAACAATTCTCTCGCGCAGCTGTTGGTCCCGTTTTATATACGTGAAACGCAAGATTTTCGAACTTCCTAGATTATTTAGTGTTAACTATAATGTTCTTGACGTTTCCAGACTATTACAGGCATTTGTAGATGTTTCCCGAATATTTTAGAGAACTGTACAGTGCTGTAGGCTTTAATATAAGGTACTTGAGGCTTGGATCTTGTTGTAGTAGTCATCGAAATATTGCAAGGGATTTTACACGTAATCTATTTTTACCATCTCGTAAAAATATTATCAAATACATATTGAAATTTAATTTTTTTAATTTTATTTTATATTATATATATATATATATATATTATACATGATTATATATATATATATATTATATATATAGTATATATGATATATTTTTTTTTTTTTTTTTAAATAATCCCACAAATTTTAGTAAAAGCTATTGTAACGACATTGACCGTATGCTTTTCTCTGGAAAAGATGTTGAAAAATTGAAATGCATTTACGGATAAATTTATTATAAAATATTTTTGTACAAACAACATTTACACAAAACATTATTTATTATGAAGAAGTACAATAATTACAAGTACAATGAAAAAAGTTAAGTAAAATTTATCGTATAATTAATTTATATTTCCATTTATAAAATAAAGTACAAGGAACATCAATCAATTCTTAAAATCATTAGAAAATTAGAAAATAAATCAATTCCTTGAAAATACTGGCTTTTTGCTGCTATCAAGTCGTCGCGTGCGCCCGCGCTAGTTAACAATTATTGTTAACATTGGATGCTTGTTAACATGGAGAAGTTTCACGATATTGATAATACTACATTTAACTTAATGGAATCAAAACAAGAATATTAAAGTAAGTGTATTTTAGTGCGGAATGATTGACCTCCAACTCGCCTGTGACGCCTGTCCGCGTATGTACGAGCCGCGATGTATGACGTCACGCAACTCCATCGGACGGAACTAAATTATTCATGCAAAACACAATTTTAAAATTCTATCACTTTGTTAGTTTTTTAGATGTCTTAATTTTACTTTCGGGCTTTTGTTCACAATTACTCAAATTTTAATTTACATGAATTGAAAAAAAATAGGAAACTTCTAAACCATTAGATACCGGTGATGTGATAATGCTTGTTTTTATAGGTATAAAATATATTTAAATATGTTGCTTTGGAATGCTATTAAAAGTTAGTACCCATTTGAAAAATTGTGAACTTGTAAAATGGTCTTCTGGTTAATACGAATAACACGGCATTATACCCCAGAAGACTCAAAGCAGAAGATTCTGAGTGACCGTGAAAGCCTAAGAACATTCTCGTAAAATGGTGTTTCCTACGTTCTTGAGCGAGTTCTTCTGAAAGGAACTTCCGATTCTAATGGCGAATAGTTTCATAATACGTTTGCCGTTGTTGAAATCTTGATTTGACACCGGAGTTTATCTAAATTATTCCTGGTGTGTTTGAAGTATGTATTTCGTGCGTTTTTTCATTTCGAGTTGCTTATATTATTATCGCCTATTCTGGTCGCAAATTGCGTTGCAATACGCTTATTTCTCGCATATAATTTGTTCGACACGTTTCAAAATGTTGCGATATTAGCGTAATTTGCATTACCTTGTTTTACACGGTTAGCTGAAGCACTTTTATATGCAAAACTAGCTGCAACCCGTCAAAAATGGCGGGGCGCGAATGATCCGCGGCGCCTTTTCCGTCGCGTCAATTCGGCAAAGCGACTGATCATCCGCGTAGTGTGTTTGATAAGCGCATATTGCATGGAAAGAAAAGTAGCGGCGTTCCGCGACGGAAAAGACGCGGCGGAAGATGCGCTTAGCGTGGCGCCGGCCCAAAGAATAAGTATTTATTTAATTGAGGATAAATAATTTAATTAAGGATAATTAAGGAAGAATTATATAATTATTTACGATGAAATTGGTGAACGTTGCATTGTGTAGAGTGATCACTTAGGCCAGCTCATACAAGTTGTGAGTCCTAAGCCATCGACTTCTCGTATATAACTTAGCTTCTTCTCTATGAGACTATTATAATTTATCCTTAATTAATTATCTCTGGGGACAAAATCCAGTAACTGTGTTCTTAGAACATACTTTCGTATAGAAATATTGTTTAAAATTATTTATTTATTAAAAAAAAAAATTACACTACAAAGACGTTACACGAAGTTAAGATGGACGGACGGACAGGCAGCGGAATTATTATAATTGGGATGCTAGATTTGAACATTCATTTATGATGTCAAAATCAAAAGGGTCATATTTCTTTTTAAATTGATGGTTAATGAAATGAAATGAACATTGCATGATATTCTTTTTCTACGTACAATATTTTTCTTTCTTTTTCGATCCTCTTACTTGCAATGTTTCTATTGAAGAGATGGCGCCTGGTCTTCGATATAGGGATGTTCGTTGAAGATGTGTAATCTAGAAGTAACGCATGAGAAGTTGTGTGTGCCAGTTCGGGTTGCCAACTTTTATTATAAGAAGTAGAGTATATCTGATTTCAAAGGAGGTAAATAAAGAGTACGGACTTATAAAAAAGAGTATCATTTTTTTCAAATTTTTGAAAAGGTATTTTTTACTAATTTTTGCAGCACATAACAATTTTTCATTGTTTTTAAAAAAATTGTACGATTCTAAACATTCTAACTCTAAGTTTACATAGATCGGGAGCTCTTTTTGAATCAATTTCAATGAAGACCTGTTCCTCTCTTCCCGCCACTTTCCATTCATGACCGAAAAGACTAAATGCTCAAGTGGCGGGAACAGAGAGTACATAGCTAACATTTTTTTAAATAAAAAATTCGTCAGGATATTTTTTAAATATGAATTGCCATTTTTCTGCAGTGGATTTTTGCATAAAATCTGCGTTATTTAACATTTCGCCTTGGAGTTCTTTTACAATAAACATAACCTCAAAAGAACTTCTGACATTGACATCACAGATTGACATTAGTGGCTGCGTTCAGAAACGTCCGAGTATGGCTTGGGGAGTAGGGATTCCCAACTTGGGAATACCAGCATATTGGCTAAATCCAAGATAATGGTCCCATTGCATATACAACGAAAATGATTATTTCACTATATTATTGAATGTGCTAATAATAAAATGAAAGATAATTTACGTTTAAAAAGTAAGTATTAAATAAGATATTACACTTTAAAGTTTCGAAAAATGCACTGCATATTTTGACATTTCATAGGCAATATATGAGGTTAGGTTAGGTTATTAGGTTTGGTTAGGTTAGGTTATTAGGTTTGGTTTGTTTAATTTAGATTATCTTTATTTTAGTTACATTAAATTAACAGGACATTAAATTATATAGTGAAATACTTATTTTCATTGTATGAACAACGGGACCATAGTCTTGGATTATTCCTAGTAAACGTTGTGTAAAAAAGAGTATTTTAGCGTCCTCTATTAGTGTTAAAGAGTACCCCTATATGATATAGAGTACAATGCTCTATTTTGGAGTATGGTTGACAACCCTAGTGTCAGGACAGAAGAGGGTTTCAACCTGTCCTTTCTGCCTACTCACGTGGAGAATGGTGTTAGTTAACTTTTACCTTTTTGATTTACAAAATTTTGATTTCTATGATCTACGATCCTCTAGTTATCTTTACGTGTTCTTTCTTTATAATCTAAATTTTTATGATTTACTTTCTTGCTCCGTGTGTGCCATCATTGATCAATGCCACCGGTGATTTAATGATCTGCAATTTTTAAAATTTGCTTTGTGACTAACTATTTCCTGATAAAATATTTACCTTGTGTGCGACTTGTTTCACCCACGCACCGACGCCTTCTCTTCGACCTTCGAATCGCTCCACGCAAATTTTATGAACCATTGGACACATTTTTTACGCCTCGTTTTTTATCTACCACACCACCCGCATAATTGAAGACCTCGCGGCAAGAAGTTGTTAACTAACATTTTTGTCAAAAATGAGTTAATAAGCCGTCTAAACTAAATATTGTTCGCTCTTTCCATTGGAAATAAGTTCAGAACTTGAAAATAATTAGAACATGTTCAAATCACAGGGATGAACGCGTTAACTACACTTTTTCATAAAAACCAAATCAGTTGGTAACGGGAAGAACATGTTTTCTTCGATAATAAGATGTTCATGCCATCATTCCGAAATTGACACACCTTTTAATTTGATTTGAATATTTATGGTTAATATAAATTTTACTCTGGCAGTACTGTCATATATTATTTTTATGCACTTATATATTATTTTTCAATAATTTTAAATGGTGCATACCGTGTTTTGTATTATTAATTAACATGCCAGGTATTTAGTAATTTTGGATAATGGATGGTAAAAACGGATAACATTTGAAGGGTTGTTTAATGTTCGTGTTTTACCAATTTTAAAACGGTGTTATCTATTAAAAAACTAACCCATAAAAATGAAGTTTTTATTACATTCCCTTTCTCATTTACTAGTGGAAATTGGTTTGGCGCTTAACCTACGCGTTGGGCTTCGGTCGGGCGACGCTACGAAAGGGAGTAATAAAAAAAATCCAAAAATCCAAAATTATACTATAATTTTTTCTTAACGAAAATTTGGTAGATCTTCTTGATCGAATTCGATCCAAAGTTTTTGCGTCAAAGAAACAAACAGACAGACGCCACGAGTTAATTAATATAAAGAGAATAAAAATGAGTTCCAGAGACGAAAAACGCTTGTTAACTACAATTTTTTAGGGAAAATTAGTATATTTTTATTTTTTGTGCATAAATGTGTTTTTTTACTAAGTAAATACTTTTTTGATATTTTAGTGACATAAATCAATAAAAATGAATCTTGAATTAGCAATAAAACATATTTTTCAAAATGCAAATGTCTAATTATCTCAAAATGACTTGAATGTTAGTCAACAACTTCTTGCCATGGGGTCTTCAATTGTCTGGTTTCTTTTTATGCGTCGGGTCCTATAGACGTACCACTATAACTTGGCGTGCGAGAGAGGGTGTCCCTGTCGCGTAACAGAAGTTAAGCTAGGGTGTAAATTTATTACACAATACATAATGTACAGAATGTCCGGTGACCGGTGTCGTATTAAATACAGAAATTTGGTCGGGCAGCACTAAAGAAACCATGCTGTAACGGCGGCCGTTCTATCTGTCAAACTGTCAGACGGTAATATCGGTCCATTCGGTCATATTCGCTTTTTCAGCTTCGCAAAACTTGAATACTTCATTGGCGCATGTTCTTGCACCATCCCTGACTGTTTAGGATGTTTTGGACACAATAATTCAGTGTATATTGGTAATCAAGATGTCACAGCTCCCGAGCAAATACAAAATTGAACTAAACGACAGGGCGAGGGGTTACCGCCGGGTGCGGGCGAGCGGGTTTAAGTTCCAAATTCGCCGCACGCCAAGTTACGTTGGGCAAGCGATACCTGGACGTCTTCCACCACCTCCCGGATTTTTATGCGCGGCGCGTGCCCCCCCTTCACGTAATGGACGTTTCTGCATCCTGTCCGCCGTCGTCTTCCGGGAAAGGATTATATCACTGGAGCTGCCGTCCGCTCGGCAGTCGTGTCACGCGCCCGTTTGTGTCTGTCGACGTCAAATTTAAATGGGATTGGATTATTTTGACTACACGCCATTTTGTTTTTGTCAAAACTATCATTGCTACCTTGGAAGATATCTGAGCATCTGATATCTCACAATTAAAAATATCAATTGAGCAGTGACAGAAATTAACATCAAAATTTAATAAAATAGTAAATACAAGTAAAGAAAATGTATGTGCATTTATTTATTATTGAATTTTGCTACGTACGCATTTTTATTTAGAAATAAACTAGCTGCAACCCGTCAAAAATGGCGGGGCGCGAATGATCCGCGGCGCCTTTTCCGTTGCGTCAATTCGGCAAAGCGATTTGATAGACCGATCATCCGCGTAGTGTGTTTGATAAGCGCATATTGCATGGAAAGAAAAATAGCGGCGTTCCGCGGCGGAAGATGCGCTTAGCGTGATGCCGTCCTAAAGAATATGTAATTATTTAATTGAGCATAAATAATTTAATTAAGGATAATTGAGGAAGAATTATATAATTATTTACGATGAAATTGGTGAACGTTGCATTGTGTAGAGTGATCACAATGCAACTTAGGCCAGCTCATACAAGTTGTGAGTCCTAAGCCATCGTATAATAGACTTCTCGTATATAGCTTCTTCTCTATGAGACTATTATAATTTATCCTTAATTAATTATCTCTGGGGACAAAATCCAGTCACTGTGTTCTTAGAACATACTTGCATATAGAAATATTGTTTAAAATTATTTATTTATTTAGAAAAAAAAATTACACTACAAAGACGTTACACGAAGTTAAGATGGACGGACGGACAGGCAGCGGAATTATTATAATTGGGATGCTAGATTTGAACATTCATTTATGATGTCAAAATCAAAAGGGTCATATTTCTTTTTAAATTGATGGTTAATGAAATGAAATGAACATTGCATGATATTCTTTTTCTACGTACAATATTTTTCTTTCTTTTTCGATCCTCTTACTTGCAATGTTTCTATCGAAGAGATGGCGCCTGGTTTTCGATAGAGGGATGTTGGTTGAAGATGAGTAATCTGGAAGTCACGCATGAGAAGTTGTGTGTGCCAGTTCGGGTTGCCTACTTTTATTATAAGAAGTAGAGTATATCTGATTTCAAAGGAGGTAAATAAAGAGTACGGACTTATAAAAAAGAGTATCAATTTTTTTCAAATTTTTGAAAAGGTTTTTTTTGCTAATTTTTGCAGCACATAGCAATTTTTCATTGTTTTTAAAAGAATTGTTCGATTCCAAACATTCTAACTCTAAGTTTATATAGATCAGGAGCTCTTTCTTCTTGTTCCTCTCTTCCCGCCACTTCACATTCATGACCGAAAAGACTTTCCCAGTAAATGCTCAAGTGGCGGGAACGGAGAGTATATAGCTAACATTTTATTAAATAAAAAATTCGTCAGGATACTTTTTAAATATGAATTGCCATTTTTCTGCAGTGGATTTTTGCATAAAATCTGCGTTATTTAACATTTCGCCTTGGAGTTCTTTTACAATAAACATAACCTCAAAAGACTTCTGACATCACAGATTGACATTAGTGGCTGCGTTCAGAAACGTCCGAGTATGGCTTGGGGAGTAGGGATTCCCAACTTGGGAATACCAGCATATTGGCTAAATCCAAGATAATGGTCCTATTGCATATACAACGAAAATGATTATTTCACTATATTATTGAATGTGCTAATAATAAAATGAAAGATAATTTACGTTTAAAAAGTAAGTATTAAATAAGATATTACACTTTAAAGTTTCGAAAAATGCACTGCATATTTTGACATTTCATAGGCAATATATGAGGTTAGGTTAGGTTATTAGGTTTGGTTAGGTTAGGTTATTAGGTTTGGTTTGTTTAATTTAGATTATCTTTATTTTAGTTAGATTAAATTAACAGGACATTAAATTATATAGTGGAATACTTATTTTCATTGTATGAACAACGGGACCATAGTCTTGGATTATTCCTAGTAAACGTTGTGTAAAAAAGAGTATTTTAGCGTCCTCTATTAGTGTTAAAGAGTACCCCTACATGATATAGAGTACAATACTCTATTTTGGAGTATGGTTGACAACCCTAGTGTCAGGACAGAAGAGGGTTTCAACCTGTCCTTTCTGCCTACTCACGTGGAGAATGGTGTTAGTTAACTTTTACCTTTTTGATTTACAAAATTTTGATTTCTATGATCTACGATCCTCTAGTTACCTTTACGTGTTCTTTCTTTACAAATAATCTAAATTTTTATGATTTACTTTCTGGCTCCGTGTGTGCCATCATTGATCAATGCCACCGGTGATTTAATGATCTGCAATTTTTAAAATTTGCTTTGTGACTAACTATTTCCTGATAAAATATTTACCTTGTGTGCGACTTGTTTCACCCACGCACCGACGCCTTCTCTGCGACCTTCGAATCGCTCCACGCAAATTTTATGAACCATTGGACACATTTTTTACGCCTCGTTTTTTTCTACCACACCACCCGCATAATTGAAGACCTCACGGCAAGAAGTTGTTAACTAACATTTTTGTCAAAGATGAGTTAATAAGCCCTCTAAACTTAATAATATACGCTCTATCCATTGGAAATAAGCTCAGAACTTAAAAATAATTAGAACATGTTCAAATTATAGGGATGAACACGTTAACTACACTTTTTCATAAAAATCAAATCAGTTATTAATGGGAAGAACATGTTTTCTTCGATAATAACATGTTCATGCCATCATTCCGAAATTGACACACCTTTTAATTTGATTTGAATATTTATGGTTAATATAAATGTTACTCTGGCAGTACTGTCATATATTTGTTTTTATTAGAAGAATATTATAATATGTACTTATATATTATTTTTCAATAATTTTAAATGGTAAATATCGTGTTTTGTATTATTAATTAACATGCCAGGTATTTTGTAATTTTGGATAATGGATGGTAAAAACGGATAGCATTTGAAGGGTTGTTTGATGTTCGTGTTTTACCAATTTTAAAAAGGTGTTATTCTATTAACGAGTTCCAGAGGCGAAAAAATGGTTGTTAAGTACATATTTTTAGGGAAAATTAGTATATTTTTATTTTTTGTGCATAAATGCGTTTTTTTAACTTTGTTAATACTTTTTTGATGTTTTAGTGACATAAATCAATAAAAAAAGTGACCCATAAAAACAAAAAAAAAAAAAAAAATTGCAATACTCCCTTTCTCATATTCGGGTTTTGTGTCTACCATATGCGTCGGAATCTCCACACAACTTGTATGAAAAAACTATTAAAAATTTAAAAATCCAAAATTATACTATTATTATTATTATTTGTTAACGAAAATTTGACAGATCTTCTTGATCGTCGCCACGAGTCTGCTTGCAAAGTTTCAACTCAATTGGATAACGGGAAAAGGGTTAAAATCGATCCAAAATTTTTGCGTCAAGCAGACAGACGCCACGATTTAATTAATATAAAGGGAGTAAAAATTAATCTTGAATTAGCATAAAACATATTTTTGAAAATGCGAAATGCAAATGTCTAATTATCTCAAAATGACTTGAATGTTAAGTTAACAACTTCTTGCCATGGGGTCTTCAATTGTCTGGTCTCTTTTTATGCGTTGGGTCCTATAGACGTACCACTATAACTTGGCGTGCGAGGCAGGGGGTCCCTGTCGCGTAACAGAAGTTGTCAGGGTGTAAATTTATTACACAATACATAATGTACAGAATATCCGGTGACCGGTGTCGTATTAAATACAGAAATTTGGTCGGGCAGCACTAAAGAAACCATGCATTAATGGCGGCCGTTCTATCTGTCAAACTGTCAGACGGTAATATCAGTCCATTATTCCTTTTTTCAGCTTCGCAAAACTTTAATACTTCATTGACAATTGTTCTTGCACCATCCCGGACTGCTTAGGATGTTTTGGACATAATAATTCAGGGTATATTGGTAATCAAGATGTCACAGCTCTCGAGCAAATACGAAATTGAACTGAACGACAGGGCGAGGGGTTACCGCCGGGTGCGGGCGGGGCGGGTTTTAGTTCAAAATTCGCCGCACGCCAAGTTACGTTGGGCAAGCAATGCCTGGACGTCTTCCACCACCTCCCGGATTTCTATGCGCGGCGCGTGCCTCCCCTTCACGTACTGGACGTTTCTGCATCCTGTCCGCCGTCGTCTTCCGGGAAAGGATTATATCACTGGAGCTGCCGTCCGCTCGGCAGTCGTGTCACGCGCCCGTTTGTGTCTGTCGACGTCAAATTTAAATGGGATTGGATTATTTTGACTACACGCCATTTTGTTTTTGTCAAAATTATCGTCGCCACCTCGGAAGATTGTCTGAAGTTAGGCGAGAAAGAAAGAAAAAGAGCGAGCCTCACGGTAGTCGCTTACGATGTGTAACATTTGACATCTCACAATTAAATATATTAATTGAGCGGCGACAGAAATTAACATCAAAATTTAAAAAAGCTAATACCTATATATTTATTCATTAGTCATCATCATCATCATCATCATCACTCTTGGGTTGTGTAACCCTTGGTGGGTCTTGGCCTCCTCAATAATCTCCCTCCACTCATCTCGGTCTAGTGCCAGCTCTCTCCAGTTTCGAAGCTCTAAGGCAGAGATATCTTTGAGGACGTTGTCACTCCTTTTTAATTCATTAGTAAATACAAGTAAAGAAAATGTGTGTGTATTGATTTATTATTGTATTTTGTCGGACTAGGTAGGTACCATATATTTACATACGCATTTTTATGTAGAAGTTTGATTAATTATATGTTTTTATTTATTTTCATAGATAGCAGTAGTGCGCCGCTATACATTTTATTAAAACTTTGAATAAATTTTTAAAATAATCACATAAATTACACAAAATTTGAGAATGTAAATCCTTACGGGTAGTTATTTTTTACATTTATGTAAAAATAAATTAAGTATTTATTGGATAGTTTCGAAGATATAAGCCAAAGTATATCAAAGTTACAACATCCACACGGTTGACACCAGACGCGCAACATATATAGAAAATCAGAAGCGTTGAATGTTGAAAGTGTGCGTCTTCGCTGTGAAAGTTTGCATTTTTTTCAATATTTTTGTAAAACCTTGGATGTTATTATAGTAACCTATATCGATTACGAAAAATTCATTCGTTTCAATACAAGTTAAATAAAATGATAAACTGTCAAAGACGTAATAAATAAATGTAATGCCCTTTTCCCTACAACTAGTCAAAAAAATACACTTTTTGTAATGAATCCTAGAGCCCCCAGCCTATATGGACTTGCTAAAATTCATAAAAAATATATTCCGATTAGACCAGTTGTTTCGTTTGTGAACACCCCCACGGTAAAGGTCGCTAAAAAACTTAATTCTCTATTCAAAACCATCACAAAATTCTCTCCTACATATAGTGTTAAAAATTCTATAGACTTAGTTAATAAAATAAAAGACATTAACCTACCAGATAAATCCAAGTTTATCTCACTAGATGTAACCTCTTTATTCACAAATGTCCCAATTAAACAATATATCGATATTATAGAAAACATTCTCCTTCAGAATAAAATTAACCCGGTTATTGCAGATGAAATACTCTTATTGGTTAAATTATGCCTCGAGACAAATTACTTTAACTTTAATAATAATATTTACATACAAAAAGATGGGCTACCAATGGGTTCACCCTTGAGCTGTCTAATGGCTGAAATATTTATGGACTATTTAGAAAACATTATATTAAACTCATTTTACACTAATAATATATGTTATTATTATAGATATGTTGATGACATTCTGATTTGTTGGACAGGATCCGTTAGACAACTTAATAAATTCTTAGAATATGTTAATTCTTTACATACCAATATTAAATTTACATTGGAACAAGAAGTTAACGGATCCCTTAATTTTTTAGATTTAACAATAAAAAGAGTAAATGGCAAACACCAATTCAGCATTTATAGAAAACCAACATATACAGATGTTACTATACATGCATTAAGTATGCATCCTTGGTCTCACAAATTAGCGGCATATAACTCGATGATACATAGATTACTAAACATCCCTTTAGAAAAAGAATCGTTTAACCAAAAATTAAACACAATCTTAAGAATAGCACACAGTAATGGTTTTAATCAAAATGTAATATTAAATATTCTGAATAAAAAAGTTTATAAAAATAATTTACTTGAGATTTTTCCTAAAACTATAAAAAATATTAAGGCTTATACCTCTCTAGGTACCATAGAATTTTATGGCAATATCTCTCAGAAACTCAAAAAAAACCTTAAAAAAGAGGATATTAACATAGCTTTTAAAATTAACAATAATCTAGGTAGCCACATTAAAAATTGTAAAAATAAAATTGATAAACAAAAAAAGTCGGGTGTTTATAAATTAAAATGTGACGACTGTGATGCAATATATATTGGTCAGACGGGAAGATCCTTTGATATTCGTTTTACTGAACATAAGAGATCTTTTACACTTAATAAAATGGAATCTTCTCAATTTGCTAAGCACTTGATACAAAACAACCATAGTATATCTCCAAATAATAAACCAATTCCATTACATTTTTGTAATAAAGGTTTCAAACTAAATGTTTTGGAGCAGCTAGAGATAAATAAAAATCTAAAGAATAATATTATTAACGAACAAATTAATATCTGTTATTCCCCCCTTTTAAATATGTTTAATACTACATAATTGTTTTGAGATACCAAATATCTAATATATATATACATAATTATTATTTAAGAAATCAATTGTTTGTATTCCTTTTATTTCCACTTAAATTAAACAATATATGTTCACTCATTTTATATTAGCTGAAATATTCCCATAATGATCAAATTTCGTGAAATTCTTTTAACCACTTAACACACCTGTATTTTTGTTTTCATTGTCCAGATTATTGCTTGTAGTAACCATGTTATTCCCTACTTTATGATATTTAAAACTTAAGTACCCAATTTAGATGTGTTTTAGAAACTATTCTTTGTATTAAATATACTTGAGATTTTTCCAAATTTGCACCCAATTTAGATAATGTATTCTTTGTAATATACTTGAGGGTTTGTCCAAATTTGCACCAAATGTTTTGTATATAAACCCAATAATATATACTATGTTCATCAGTTGATAAAGGCTTAATAACCCGAAACGATCGTCCTGTGTGTGGTAAAATAAATTTGAACTCAAAAAAAATCGTGTTTTGATTTTTTATTTTTGAATTTAGTTTTTATTACTATGTTAGGTTGATAAAATACATTAAATATTATTCAAAGCTATTTTCATTATTTGAATGTGACTTGAACATAAGTTTTAAGTACATACTAAAAGCTCTACATACAATTAAACATACAAAACATGCTGATCAATCCCGACAATCTCGTCCGAATTTTCGGTTCGGGATTGATCTCGTAAAAACCCTCGAGATCTCGCGGGATCGGGATTGCATCTCCTAGTCCCAACTCGTCGCCTAGGCAGGCTTTTTTTTTTACGATTTCTTAGAGTCTACGATACTCTGCGGCTACATGCGGCTAGACCGCCTATTCTACTACTGCAAGTGCGTCAGCTCTATAGCTTTAACACTTTTGCAAACTACTTATTGTAATATACATTATGTATTTTATATATTTTACATGAATTCGTAAGGGTAAAAAATACTAAGTAAAAAACCCACGCCTAGGCAGGCTGTTGGGGTCGGCTCTTCTCGTTGTAAACTGTATCTTCTTCGGTTCTGGGTATCGCCTTCATCCAGGCCGTTTCTATGTAAAATCTGTCGTCACGCCTATTGCGATATTTCAGAGTGGTCGCAGTGCAAATATTATTTGTATTTTTGCGCAACGGAACAATATTTGAAAATTATTTTGCAAATCGCCGTTCGACCGTGACAGAAGAATGCGAAAACATTTTCATTTTGACGTTCCGCGGCCGGGGTCGCCGCCAGTGGAACCGCCGGGCTCCCTCGGTCCGGTGCTAAATTTCTGGTTTATCGCCGCTTCGCTAATCTAAATGGTCGCTCTTGATAGCTGAGATTCGGGAGATAAGACATGGGCGTCGTCGTGTCCAGGAACCCGAACGTCTGCCGTCACGAGGAGGAGGACCCGGTCTTGGAGAGGAATTCTTCCTACGAGTCGTGTTACGAGGTAAAATATTTTTGCGGAATAAGATAGTAATACAAGCGGAGGCTATAGTCCAGAATACAAACATACCGGAATTTTGATGAAAGAAAAAAATTTCCTGGTGTAATGAAGGGTCCTGATTACATAAATGAAGTCAGATTTTCCCGCTTGCTGGTTTTAAAGCAGTTATTTCGAGTTTAAAAATGATACATTTTGACACTTCACGCCGTAGATGCCCATATAAAATATATGTTTTTGCTGTTTTATTCGTAGAAATTGACAAATTACGTTTATCATAAGTGGGCCCATTCATTATCAAACATGTCAACTATACGATCCTGCATTACGTCGGCGCGCGGCGGGCTGCGCCGCGCCCCGTGCAATATAATGTATGCCCCACATTACCTAAGATAATATCATTGCGAATTTGAATCCATTTTTAACAAATAATTTGCCTTTTCCCTACCGGATACGTCGCCTGCACTTATTTCCATTTTTAATACAAAATTGGCATTTTCCCCATCTGATACAACATCTAGACTTAACATTAATTTCCTATGGTTTCTTGTTTTATTATATGGGCATCTATGGCGTGAAGTGTCAAGTATCATTTTTAAACTTAAAATAACTGCTTTTAAACCAGCAAGCGAGAAAATTTGACTTCATTTTTGTAATCAGGACCCTTTATTACACCAGGAACAATTTTTTTTCATCAAAATTCAAGTTCGGTTGTATTCTTGACTTATTCCCATGATGGCGATCATAATTGTAATGTATAATTGTCTGAGCGCAGGAGATAGAGAAGGGAAATGGGATAAAAGACACGCTCCATGCGGGGCGCGCCATCAGTAAAGGTACAGATACACATGCTTATTAGTGGCATGCTAATGAGCATGCCACTAATAAGCATGCCCTAACAACTGTACACACTTGCTCATTACTAGCATGCTTATTAGTGACATGCTCATAAATAAGCACGCTCAAAGCTAACAATCAAATGCACATGCTCATTAGTGGCATGCTCTTGTCAAATAATAGAGGAGAATTCTAGTTCAAAATTGAAACATTGCGCACTGAAATAGTAAATTTAAGTGAACCAATAAATCAAAACAGTTCTTGGGTTTAATCAAACACGTCTGCGTATTGCTGGCATGCTCTTGTCACAGAATAGAGACGCTCTTGTTCAAAATGGAAACTGCAAACTGAAATAGAAAATTCGAGTGAACCAATAAATCAAAATTTTTTTGATTTTAGTTTTTATAATTTTTATTGTAATATTTGAATCATTAATGTCTTTTAATAAAGTTTCATAAACATTATTTCTCGCTATATTATTTTTACATAGCGGTGACCGAGTATTCCACGGACATTCGTGATTCCTATAAAAAGTCACGAAAAGTAATGTTTTATCATCTCCCCAACGCGCCATTTTGTTTGTTGTTTCACGTGGCGCGAATGCCATAAGCATGCTCATAATAAGCAAGCCTGTTCACACATGCTCCAAAGATACCCCTTCTCATGGTGAATGACAGTGGCATGCTCATTACTAGCAATGTACACACACGCCACTAATAAGCAATGGCTAAAGAAGGTCGACACTGCGCATGCTCACGTGCACTTATAAGCATGTGTATCAGTAGCTTAAAGGGCACTATCCAAGAACACTGTCCCACGGGTTACACAGGGTGTCCCGTATCTCGACGTCAAGCCGAAATCGGGTGATAGGCCAAGACATAATAGTTATCAGAAAAATACTTTAAAAAATATAAAAAACCAGTCGGTTAAAACTGGGCAAAGCGTTGATTTTGAATACTTGGTTTGGTCAAAAAGTGACATTTTCTTCCAAGCTGGAGCAGTTGGTTTTGAATTTTGGACTAAAGTTTACAGAAGCATTATTCAGGATTACATAATAATAAAAAAATGAAGAAAAATAAAGACCTGTAGCAACAGGAGTGAACCGTCGCAGGGTGTAGATTTTTTTTAAATGCTTATAATTTTTAAAACACATGACTTTAATTATTTTTCTGATAACTATTATGACTTATCACCCGATTTCGAGATACGGGACATCCGGCAGAAAGAAAGTATTTCTCGATATAATTGAATGTTTTGATAAATTAATCAAAATATTATATTATAGATGTCTTATATAGATTTTGGTCTGCAGGTCGCGAACGTAAAAATACAACTCACATACGAAACAAGTTGTGTAAGTTAAACATGTATACAACTTCCAAAAAATTGATGGATATGGTAGTCTATCATGGGTGGAAATGTTACATTGTGTAAAGCGATCACTTAGGCCAGCTGTACGATAGATACACCCAAAAAGACTTCACTACCTACTTTCCCATATAAAAATATAGCTTCGTCTCTATTAATACATTTTGATTAGTACCTAATGTCTCCACACCTAGTATGTACTCGGCGAAAACACCTAATTTTTAGAAGTAGAAGTAATAGTAAATAAGTTAATATTTATGTGTAAACTGCCCTTGTGGTGAGCTCTCACCAAAACGGCGCTGTACACATCGCGGCACGAACCCCGGAAGATTCCGCGGGTGGGGTCGGACTTCTTCCTCACACTTCACGTTGGTGACCATCGCCATCTGCCCCAACTCTGCAAAAGTTCTACTCGTATTGTCAGAGGTAGCGCGATTCAGACCGATGTCTTGGTCTTCTAGAGAACAAAGTCATCACTATCAATGATAATAATATTGAAATAGTAGATGAATATATATACCTAGGACACAAGATAAAAATGAACAAAGATAACCAAACTGCAGAATTGCCAAGACGAATAGGAATGAGCTTGGCTGCTTTTGGCAAACTCAAACATATCTTCGAGAACAAAGAAAAAAGAAAAGCTTTTGACTCATGAATACTGCCGATGATGACGTATGGATTGGAGACTATGGCTCTTACAAAGAAAAGTGTAGAAAAGCTCAAACGCACGCAACGATCCATGGAGAGATCCATGCTTGGAGTAAGCCTAGGAGATAGAACTAGAAATGACGAAATTAGGCGCAGAACTAGAGTAGTAGATATCATGGATCGTGTACATGTTGCAAGGCAAGATGCTAAAAGATGGCCTCCCAGAGTTCTGAAATGGAGGCTTTGGGAGAATAAAAGAGGCATCGGAAAACCTCAAAAGAGATGGGCCGACGATATAGCCGCTGTGGGGGGAAAGAAATGGCTACAATTAGCAAACAACACGGAAGGATGGTAAGAGAAGGAAGAGACGTGTATCCAGCAGTGGAGAGACGAAGGCTGACGAAGAAGAAGAAGAAGAAGTCTACGTCTTCCAGGAAAAAAGGCAATCGAGAGTATCAGTCGATGAAACAGTTACCTAGAACGCGTTGAGCGCACGATTACTGGAAGAATGTCTAAAGATGGCGCCTCCTGGGTCGTATGAAAGGATCGAATCGACAGCACGCTGTGTTTGTTTGACTGTAAATCTTAATTTGAATCTAAGCGCCTTGAGACCCGCGCCGCTCCGTTCTCCGATCTCGCCATTGTGTGTGTCAGGTGAATAAATTTCGATATCCCATCTGATCTAATGTTATAATCGTGTCCGCCCGTCCGCCGCCGGAATCTCAAGCATGTACCCGCCTCTCCTGTTAATGCTTATCATATTATATTATAATATCTCTAACGTCGATACCTGCTGTTATGCTAATTCGACCCGCGAATAAACACTGCCGTTGAGGTTATTTTTGCGTGTCTGCCTCTTCGTTACCATAAGTTGCGTCGGATTATCTATTCCGAGCACACCTCTTCGCCGCGGACGGTGGTTGGTTGCGCAACGTGGCTTTGAAAGGGTTGCTTAATTCGGGTTATGTTATTCTTGTACTTGCTCGTGCCGGAGTGACCTTGGCCGCTGGTGGCTTTGCGGATGGGTTGCAAGTAACACCGCGGAGTATTTATTTTATTTATTTATCTTAATAATTTAGTTCCACACATAATGTTGTGTGGGCTAATACATGATTTCACTTCAACATGTTGCATTCCATCTAATCATTTAAAAGTTTTTATAATATAATTTTTGCACTTCAGTTTAAACCTTCTTGTATTCTCCATGTTTTGAATTTCCTTTGGCAGGCTATCGAAGATTTTTATACCTTTATACATCATACAATTTTGTGAGGTGTTTTTCTTTTTCTTTGGTAGACTTATGTTGTCGCTTCCTCTTGTATTGTAGGAATGAAAATCCTTATTCATCTTCATCCTGTCATCAAGGTATTTGGGTACTAATCCATGTTTAATTTTAAATATTTGGACCATTACATTATATATTATTCTTTGATTTACAGTTTCCAGTCCTAGTGCATTCAACATTTTTGTTATTTTGGTTCTC
>JADDOH010013324.1:0-29140 GCA_016648135.1 Agrypnia vestita | reverse complement strand
TTTTTTATTTTTATTCTCGTCTGTTAAGTGTTGGGATAACGATCTTAAGATCCCAATATTGCTGTTTTAGGAAAACGACCGAGTATTTATTAAATTTCTGTATAAATTTAATATATAATACAATAGAATATATTCGGACTATATTAGCTTAGTTTACAATATTTACTCGAATAAATCGATTTTTTGGTCAATTACATTCGACATGACATAACGTGATGAAACACTCGTTGCCCTGAATAATTGATACTAAATTGTATATATTGTTTATATCTTTGTAAATTTAATTTGTAGTTTCTGATCCATTTTATTAATTTAATGTTATAATTAATGAACATTCTTCAATGGCGCGTGGCGCGCAGTGGACATAAAATTAAGATTGTGTTACCGACGGTACTAACTAGGTATACGTTATGCGGAATATATTTTAATAACGAGCTTAACAAACTATCGTACTCGGACTCATGTAAATAGAAACGAATATATTCTAATATTTAATATTTCAATATAATTGATAATAGGTAATTCTTCTAAAGAGTTACAGCCAAATATTTTTTCGTGGATTTGATTTTTCTGTATGTCTTTCTAATTGATTAATTAATTTGGTTTTAATATTTAATTCGCTCACATGACACATAATCGACGCAATCAAAATTATACAAACTGTCAAAATAAACGAAATAACGTTGGAATACACCATGAAAAAAGTTTGGTCTGGAGATTAGTAAAAGTCATCATCGTACAGAGTTTTCAGTAAAGATTACAGGACACCGTAAAAAATTACACGCTAAGGGCAACAAATTTTTGGCCCGAAGATAAGCCGAATATAATACTGCTTTAGTAGGGAAAATTTTGATTCAGTAAAATTGCCATATGGATAGAACAAACAAATTGCACGTGCGCAAAAAAGTAAATATAGATTGCATACGAAGCGTAGTCATGAAGTTGCAAGCGATTATTAGACGAAATTACATTCTAGCCATATGTTACAGAATCATACGTTAATCCTTGTAACGACTAGAAATTAACGTGTTTTTCTTTATAAGATAAAGATTATTTAATAAATCTTCAGAATTTTTAGAAATGCTGAATTTTTAGTAAACTTAGTAAAAATATTTTTTTGTCTGCATGCACCGCGTGCCCCTGGCATTTTCAAGACTGTCAAAATCAAAGTCTAAAATCCTATAATCGTAATTTTGGCTCGAGATTGGATTCATCATAGGAATAGTTTTCTCTAATAAATCGTAAGTAGTGGCCATCACGTCGATACAACAACGATATAAATTGGGTTGAACGCGTTCTATGAATGTCTTATATTACGAGGAATCGGTTCAAAGTGAGCACACACGAATAACAACGGAAATACAATATTTAGAAAACTCCATTGTTTTATGGTTATTGAATGCAATCCGTTCTCCAGCGAGCCTTCCAGCCGTCATTGTGTTGCCGCGGGCGGAGGCTGCCGCATTCGGGGCGCGGAGAAAGTACGCTCGGATGATGGGCAACAAGACAATGCGAAGTGAACAGAAGCAATAAGTCTGATGGTGTTTATTCACAGCCAGATCGACAGCCGAGAGAGGGCCCATTGTGTCGAGGCCAATTAATTAAACCATTCTCAGTGTTCTTGTTATTACACGCATTCTCAACTCACAATCTTTCATCGAGATGATTGAGTTCAATTATCCGTCTTTCATTGAGATAATTCAAATCTTTAGCAATAATATTACCATTAGGTACATTTATTACTTTTAACACGATTGACTAAATGGTATTTACGTTTGGCTAGTGGCGTGCGGCGTGTGGCGCACGTTCTGCGTGTGGAGTTGCTTGGTGACAGTGAAATTTCGTGGAGTAGAAGTGCGTCAAATTTACGAATTACAAACGAAGGGCAGCTAAAGAAAATACCCAAACATTTTCTAATTACGTTGGAAAACATACTTCACTCGTTTTTCTCTATCACGTACTGTTTTTGAAATATCACTAAGTACTGTATTTAGATCGCGCAACAGCATGCAAACTATTAAGTATTTGGCGCCCTGTTCTAAGGACACTGATTCAACCCTTGAGAGACGTCGCAGTAAAATCCGCCGACGTAACTAGTACATAATGCACACTGGCGACCTCTATCGTAGAAGAAGAGAACACTCCACAACAAAGTGCGTACAATTTACGCCCTAGAAAGCAGCACCTAATCAGTCCGACCTCCACCTCCGCCGGTAAAGGTCGTCCTCCTGATGACGTTGGAAAAGTATCCAACGAAACGTCGAGATTCGCTTCTCGGTAATACATACGGTGCGTATAAAATATCCGAAATTACAGTTAAAAACAATACTAGGATGTTCCGAATATTATAAAATCTGTATTCGGGAACACTAATCGAATACAAATAATTTGGCATAGTGTCCGTACATAAGATACCAATAATGCCGGGGGCCGTTACTTGCACGCACTAATTTTTCAAAAAAAGAACTTTTTGAACTAACCGATTAGACTGATTTTTCACTTTGTTGTACGAGTAATTATCTAGATGATAGACACATATTTTAGTTTCTGTTAATGCGTAATTTCTTCTAATGCAACATAAATAAAATAATTATTTCTTAAAATTTGATATAATTTATAAAAATATTGATAAGAAAATTGTTGATGTGGCTTTGATTGGAGAAGTGAATTGCGTATTCAAAATAATAATATATTTTACTTAATATTCGTAAACGTTCTTCTTTCATTTTTAAAATAATTACTTAGTTCTGTGTTTCTTCCACAGATCACCAAAAATATAGACTGAGTAAATTTCTCGATACATGGTCCTCGTTCCACGGCTGGTTCCAATACATTTGACTTGTTAAAAAAAATTCTACGAACTTGTAAATATTGAAAGGGTTAAACGCAATATTCCTAAAAATTATAATCCCAATAATAATAATTTCGTTGTTTACCTGTCCGTAACTTCCTGTAACGTACGTAACTTCTTTTACAAAAACTTTA
Organism: Agrypnia vestita; assembly: GCA_016648135.1. Taxonomy (NCBI): domain Eukaryota; kingdom Metazoa; phylum Arthropoda; class Insecta; order Trichoptera; family Phryganeidae; genus Agrypnia; species Agrypnia vestita. The sequence continues at coordinate 26,155 of JADDOH010013324.1, read as the reverse complement.
ATTTATTTTTCTTTATTTATTTATTTATACTTTCCCTTTCTTTAGGGACCGATCTGTAAAAGTACCGTCATTTTTATGGATTAGATCTAATAAATAAGTCGCTTTATTATAAAAATACGTCTTGCTTGAAGAGACTCGGTTTGGAACGAAATTTAAAAAAAATAAATAGCGTCTATTTACTAGGGGATAAATTTATGCAAGAATAAACTGCAAAAAGAATGAACTGTAGTATAAATGTGTCTAAAATATATGCGAGGAAGGACATACTTCCGCTGTGACCCAATCCCCTCGCCTAAGGAAGGGGTTTAGTTCATTTCTGTACAATTTTATAATCTGTGGCTTCTCATCACCGGTCACTCCTCCCGACCCGGCGAGATTGATGGCGCCCGCGCAGATGTGATCAGCGCCGTGGAACTGATGACTGGATCCGAGTGCGTGAGGGGCCCGCCACGGCTGGGTGCCGGTGCCGGGTGCTGACCGACCGCACAGCTCGAAGAACGCGACTCCATTTCTTATGCGAATTCTAATTGAATTATTTTATTGCCCGGGTATTCATTAGATCGCTTCGGTGAACCGAGTGAGCGAGTCAATCATTTAAATCGAGTAATTTTTACTCCTTTTATATTAACTCGTGGCGTCTGCTTTGATCGGAAAAACTTTGGATCGATTTTTAACCCTTTTCCCGTGATCCAATCGAGCTGAAACTTTGCAAGCAGACTCGTGGCGACGATCAAGAAAATCTCTCAAATTTTAGTTAAAAAATAATAATTATAGTATAATTTTGGATTTTTCAAATTTTTAATGTTTTTTTCATACAACAAAAGTAAGTTTTATGGAGATTCCGACGCATCTGGTAGATGCGGAACCTGATTATAGTATAATATTGGATTTTTGGAATTTTTTATTACTCTCTTTCGTAGCGTCGCCCGACCGAAGCCCAACGCGTAGGTTAAGCGCCAAACCAGTTTCCACTAGTAAATGAGAAAGGGAGTATAATAAAAACTTGTTTTTTTAATGAAATTTAAAATCTATAAAATTTTAATAAATATTATTATTAATGAGTTTTGCGAGTTTGCTTAAAGCGTTATGACTAGGGCATGATCAAACAGTGGTGAACCACTTACAATCGACTTATTTATAGTTACTCCTTCCCCGATGGATACTAAGATGTTTTCCGTGAAGCCCATGTATATTATTTTTTTCCCCTGGCACTGAAATTTAATCTGGAACCCTCAGTGTGAGAAGCCAGTACCATGCCACTGAGCCACGAAGGCCGCGAAGGCATGCCTACTCTCTTCTTTTTATATAAATATCTGCCTTATTCTCATTATACCAACATCAATTATGATGTTGGTATAATGGTTAACAAAAGCGCTCAATACACGATTGTTATGTTGTATTGCTAACTTTAGAATAACCTCGTATGTATTATATTATTTTGAACGCCATCTAAATTTCGTTCACGAGCACTCGAAGATCGTGAGGACGCTGAGAGAAACATAGACATTTCACCCCAATGTCCGGGATATCTCACTTTTCCATTGCTTGGATCAAATTTCATTTACATATATCGCTACTTTCTGCGCTAAATATTTCGTTTCATAAATTTTCAGTAATATAAATAATTATTCTTCATTTTTTAGTTATATATAGATGCGCATATCATTAATAACCATAAGTAACTTAGAGTTTTTCTGCATGATTTTTTAATTGAATAATTTTTTTTTATTATCATAGAACTACATATATGTGGTCTATAAAAGCAAAGGCAGCAATGTCCAAATGAAAAAATGAATGCAGTTATCGAGTGTTACTAATTTATAACGCACTAAATTTGAGATTTTATAGGAAACATAGCCTATAAATTTAAAGGAAATATGAATTTGGAAGGGATAGATACATAAAATCTAGAATTACTAATTCATTCTAAATAAGTAATCCGAGGTGACAAAATATTTTTTAATTTTTTGGATATGCTGTTTTTGATTTGCTTTTATACCCCACGTATGTTCTATTATTGCAACCTTAATAAAATGTATTTTAATTTTAAAAAAAATAGGTGTTTTAAATTTTTTTTAAAAATGATAGTGAATCCACTTTATTATTCAGTGCTTTGTCTGTGTGTAGTAATTGTTGTCCAAATGGAAATGAGTTTTCTTTGTTTCTGCATTAGTCATTAGCTTGTGTGGACGTGCTGGCGGGCTTTGCCCCCCGTTCGGCGTGACCTGCAATGTGGTGTTGGGTTTCTTTTAACAAGTTTACGGACATCGCCTATTACGTTCTTTATATGGTTTGTAGTTTAATTCGTCTTCTTCTTCTTCCATTGCTATCCGCTTACGTAAACGGTTTATTTTTTTTAGCGACTTTAGTTTTTGCAAAATAAATCTCAAAGAAAATAAATAAATCTAAAAATAAATCTATATATGTAATATATCTATATATGTAAAAATTCAGCCTGCGTATGTTTGTGATCGCAAAAACTCGAAAATTAGTCGGCCGATTGAGTTCAAATTTCAAAATTTCAACTCAATCGTTGTGTCAAAACGTTGCATTCGAGCACGAGCTTGTTTAGATCTATAAATTAATATTAAACAAAGTCTGTATGTATGTCTGTCTGTTTTCTATACAAATCTACACCGTTTGTCCGATCCGACCCAAATTATGCATTCTTATTCTTTGGGACCCGGCGGGTAGCATAGGAAACATTAATCCCTCTCCCTTTACCCCTCCCACTTTACCCCTCCTCCACCACCTGACATATTGTTCATACAAATCTGTACCGTTCATCCGATCTGACCCAAATTTTGCACACGAATTCTTAGAGATCCGGTGGGTAACATAGATGACATTTCCACCCCCCCAAATCTACCCCTGATATATTTTTCATTCAAATCTGTGCCGTTTGACCGATCTAACCCAAATGTTGTATACTTATTTTTAGGGCCAGGCGGGTATATAGGCGACATTTACTTCCTCTGATGTATTTTCTGCATAAATCGACCGATCGGAATCAACACACGTATTCTTTGGAAGCCGGTGGGTAACAAAGGTAACATTTCCCCTCTCCTCCACTGATATAATTTCCATAAAAATCTGTATTGTTCGACCGATTAGATCCAAATTTTGCATACAGATTCCCGAGGACTTGGCGTATAAAATAGGCCACATTTCTTCCCTGGATATCCTATCCATCCCAGCCTTGATTAAATGGAAACATTGTTTTAATTAGAGGTTTTGCAAAACGATGGAACAATTGCTTCCTCCCACAAATTTATTTTCAACCTAATCCTTAACCCGTGCCACGCCGGGTATGAACAGCTAGTTTATAATATTTATTAAGTATCATATTATCCCATTAGTGGTAAAACTCACTAAGGCCCGGTTGTATCAAGTTGATTCAAAGTAAAAGTTCCTTTAAAGCATAGATTTCTGCGTTTTCCACCAATCAAACGATCCGTTTCCGTAAAAATCTATGCTTTAAGCGAACTTTCATTTTAATCCAACTTGAAACAATCGGGCCCAAGTGACATTGGAGTAGTTTTGAGATAATGAGCTTTAAACATTTAAAATGTTATATTAAGATTATTAATAGGTATTATTGAAATTGTTCAAATTATGAGTTTTACTACTAAATAACTATAATTTGACACGCAATATTCACTTACTGATTTTTACCGGGAATAGAGATAGAAAAATATGAATGTTCGTATTCATAACTCATTTTGGCCAATATTGCGGTCAGTGAGTTTTAGCTCTAACCCTCGGTGTGAGAAACTAGTGAATGCGTTAGCGATATCTATGCGAGAAAGAGACACAGTTATATGACCGCTTTACGCTAGACAGTAATGCAACAACACACTTATAGGCGTGGTATCGGTTATGTACATCGCGCGTAGAGTATATTGTTATATAATTATAAATTTAACACGTTAATAAAATTTATTATTAAACCATTTTTAAAACTTTGCGAAATTTCTTGGTGGTTGGTGGTGGTAACCATATTAATAAAATAAAGTACAGGTAGAGCACATTGGCCCTACACTTTCACCATTTTAATTCCAAAGCGGTCGACCCCGCCACGCCGCAGACTGAGGCATGTGTGCGGTGCGGCGGGGTGTCCACACAAAACCTCGACATTGTCTGTAGGCTGCGGAAGAAAGGATCTTTTAGATCATAAATACAAATTTTAGTGATAATACAGCCCATCAAACTTCTACAGCGTCGATATTAGCAGAATAACCTATGTCCGCGCCTAGTACCTACCTATAATATAACCCTACCATCCTCAAAGGCAACTGTAATAATTTGTGTGTCTAAATCGTTTTGATTTTTGAAGTGGCATCATGTCGGGCGTCCAGTGCGGAGATGTATAACGGAAGAAGCGGACCGCGGCGAGAAGCTTCGGCTGTCGGACTCTCCGCTCCAGATCAGTTCTGCTGTTGGAAATTATATAATATTTTAATAATTAAACGTTGCCACAACAACTTCAACGACAGTGATTTTTATAAAACAAGGTAGCAGATTATTTTGATTTTGTCCCGCTATTTATTTATTGTTGGGTATCATTACCGCCTTTTCTCATACTTTCCCAGGTATTCAAACTGTTTTACCATATATGTAATACTCCTATATTGCTAGCAGGGTCTAGAAATAAGCGAAATCGCTACAGTGCAGAAATATATGTTTGTCTCGCCCATGCCGGTGTCACTTCGAGTCTTATGTCCGGGAATTAGCGCCAATTTATATCCAATCAGCGCCGCCACATGGGAAAAATCACGTCACGGCGCTTGCGCACAACAGGTCAAGTGACAGCAATGAGATAAAATTAGCATTTTCAACCCCGCTTAGTCCGTGTCACCTACACTCATGGGCATTAGCAATATTACATATATGTGTTTTACGACTCAAAACTTGCTTTTTTACAATGAATTTCGATACTGCTATCTCTGGTCCCACTTCTCTACTATGCGTTATGTGGCATTTAACCTTTCCCATACGGTGCTAAAATTAAAACGCGCGTTCCGGTGCTGTACACTCAGTGTACATGTAGACTTTTCCGATTTTAAGACGGATAAATATCAATATTTTAGATTAGATTTCAATATTGTCACGGAACGCGAATAGCGCACTGTCCGAATCCCTAGTAACATGTCGCAACACTATAGAAGGATTTAGAATGGTCTATAATTATCTACAACCTTCGGGAAACATCTACAAACGACTAGAACTAACTAGAAATGACAGGAATCTTCTCTTAAACACAAGAAAGGAAAATAATCTTCTCGAGAGTTCGAAAAAAAACAGCGTTTGGGTGTACATACTGGGACTACGCCGCGGCGCGGAAGTTTGTTTCGACAAATCGTTCGATGCTAAGTAAATCGCGAGATGATGTCAGGTGTGCCCTGTCGTGAAATCGCAAAGCGAGATATCGAACCAAATACGGAAGCGACTTCTTACCAAAGTGGGGAAATAAATTAACGCAACTATTACAAGCGAGAATTGAATGTTCTACGAGTGATAAGTAAAATTGTTCCAAGGGATAATAATGTGTTCATATACAAGAGATATATTGCGGAATAATGTAATTTAAAGAATAGCGTTAAGTGACTTTGTACATTTTATCTCGACTAGTAACAATATGATAGTTGATACGTCTATAAGTGAAAATGTGTATAAATTATTGTGTTAAAGTGCTAAAATGACGAAAAACATTGATCATCACTCCGGCACCGCGCGCCCTGCGCCCCGCACCTGCGCTGTGCTCCGCGCACCGCTCTCTCAGCACCGCCCCACACCCCGATACATACGCGGATTGGCAAATCAATGTCGGTCTCTTCGAGAAAACTTTTTTTTGGTTGCTCCGGTAAATGTTTATAGATTGCAATTATTTTCCCAATACATAAATACATTACAGAGAAATGCCTAAAATATTAACTCTGTATTTAGTATATTTACAGAGATATTCACACAATTAGAGGCAATGTTTACTGCACCGGAGACAAAAGGCTAAAGTAATAGGATTTAAAAAAATATTGGTGCTGTGGTCACGTTGAATGAATAAATTAGGAGAGAAGCTAAGAAAGTGTGGAAAGAGAAAACTGTGGATACCGGAATATGGTTCAGGCAGTTGGAGGCTGAGATGTCCGGAAGTGTGGGATCGGGTGACTACATTTTCCTCGGGTTTCTAGCGTGTAGTGAGCGAAATTTGGTACAGATAGCACACAATTGATATAGATATGTACATACATATTTGATTTGTTGGAGGGGGAGGGTTAGTTCCAGGTCCCAGTCTTTTGTGCAGGGTCCTAAAAAGTAACTAAGCATAATTTGATTTAGATCGATTAACGGGTATAGGATTCAATAGAGGAGAGATATTTAATTTAACGCATACAAGAGTTGTCAAAATGTCATATCGAAGTAATATGTATTTTTTTTTGCCGAATGAAAGAAGCAAGCTATTCATATCATAGTGATTAACATTTCGACCCTTAGCAGGGATGAGATATGAGGCTATACATAAAGTATCCTTGACCTTGATTATTGTTTTATCTAAGACTTGTCTGTCTCCACCCGATGATGTCTATCTTGAGCATTATCTAACTTGTGTTACAATTGCGCCGGAGATGGTTAAATATCCTGGTTATGGAGATGGTTAAAAATAAATTAAATAAATATCGGAGATGGTTAAAAGATGGTTAAATAAAAAAATAAATATGATCAAATAGCATTTCGAGATTCTATTCCATTTGAATCCATTGGTAGTTTATTCTCCGATAAAATGTTTTACAGTTAGCTTTCCGATCACGGACTCTTGAACATATATAGGTACTCGGCATTTAATCCCGAAAAGCCCCTTACAAAAACCCTACATGCTTTATTTATCAAGACACTAGAAAACATTTAATAACTCAGATACATCAGATAACTCTTGCCTAAGACGTATCCTATATTCACAATATCAATATTTTATATACATGTCTTACACCAATATAAAACAATTATTAATTTTCCAACAATATTAAGGATAATTGCGAAAAGATAAAGGTTATGTTTTCGCGTAGTTTGTTGAAATTATCACTTAATTTATTTAAAAAAATAATGCAATCTAAAACCTTCAGATTATAAACCCAGTTTAAATTTTACGTTTAGTCCAGTTAAAACGTAAAGTAGCGGATTATTTTTCATCTCCGCCCGCAATATAAACAGCCCAGGCTCCCAGAGACTTATTAACTTATCGCATTACGTTCCACTTCAGAAAAATAAGTAAAAAGCGAGGATTACGAGTCATCTGTGTCAAATTGATGAGAATTTTTTCAATTTGTCGTTACTAACGGGTTTTTAAAACTAACTTAACAGCGCAGCGTTACAAGCTTCAAACTTTTACATTTCGTTTAGTACAAATTTCTTTGTAGCTGTATTAAAAAGAAGATAATATATAGGAACGATGTAATGTGAAAAATACGACAAACTCATATAATCGTTTTTAGAAGATAACAGATTTACTTCAGATTATATTAGATACCACGATAGAAAAGAATATGTTTGTGTAATTGTGCATTTATTACACGGGATGTTTTTTCCCCATTGATTATCATTATTTAATATCTTTCTACGCTTATCTAGGTAAATCTAATAATTTAATTTTTTTCGTTTTAATCCAATTTAATTGAATTTAATAATTTTCAAGTATATTCTAGTGTATTTGTTAATAATTCGGCAGAATGTCGTATATTATGAATATTGCTTTAAAAGCTCCAATCTGTACTGGTTTATGGGAATGACAATTTTTCAACACAGGTGTCGTTAGTAAAAAAGCAACTTATATGAAACAAGATATGCAAATTAAACATATACAGGGTGTCCCGTATCTCGACTTCAAGCCGAAATCGGGTGATAGTCGTAATAGTTATCAGAAAATATAAAAAAAAAAAAACAGTCAGTTAAAACTGGGCAAGGTATGGATTTTGAATACTTGGTTTAGTCAAAAAGTTACATTTTCTTCCCAGCTGGAGCAGTTGGTTTTGAATTTACAAAAATTTACGGAAGCATTATTCAGAATTACATAATAATAAAAAAAATGAAGAAAAATAAAGATTCAAAGCAACAGGAGTGAAAAGACTTTTTTTTTGTTTTTTTTTTTTAAATGCTTATAATTTTTAAAACACATGACTTTTATACTTAATATACAGGTGTGACAGAACTAGTTCACAATATAGGGATTCAAGCGACTTCAATGTTTGCCTTTTTAAATATATTTTTAATGCATTGTACTATTATAAAAGTATAACTAACTAATAAACTAACCATCACGCCGTTTCCCCGCAGAAGTAGGCAGAGAAGATAGAACGCCATATTTCTCTATTTTGGCACACTACTTCGGCATTTGCTACATTCGTACATCTTCTCATGCATATATACTGAGTATGTATATAAAAGTATATATACTGAATATTAAAAATTCATTCACTCTATTAAATTAAAGTTTGTAAAACCATGTAAAAATTCGGACCATGATACAGAAGAACTTATCTCAATAACTATTGGTATTAGGGTATTATTGCTTAATCATTTTAGACTCAGGCAGGAATCAGAAGTATTGTGGACTAGCTCTGTTATACCCTGTATATGTACATATTATATATTGGGGTATAAAAGCAAAGGCAGCAATATCAAAAAAAGCAACCACGATCTATTGCTAATAATTATGGAGATATGACACATCAAAATTTGCAATTTTTTTCAATATTTCTGATTTATTTTTTGCGAAACGTTCAACTATCATTACAAGTCAAATAAATTTATAAAAGCGAATGAATTTTCCACAATAGATTCAAGTTACTGTAACGTTGGTTCAACGTTTTGCAAATGCAAATAATCATGGTGACTGATAAATAAGGCTGCTAGGTGGAAAAGCGATACCATTAGTTATGAATACAGATCAGCAGCGCGCTACTAGCAACGCCTGATCTCGAGGAAACTCGGCGTGGTTTCACTTTTGAAATCACGTATCTTGCGCCTTTCTATTAATGCATTTGGGAAACTTTGAATCGGGTCAGATCGGTTTATTGGGCTTTGTTAGGATTCGTTGATGATTTTGGATGCATCGTCTGTATCGTCGAACGCCGCGGGCAGTGGACTAAGTATGTACAGTTAATTCTCAGAACGTATAAAACGCAGAAATAAACCCAATGGCATGCTAAATGCAAAACCAATCTACGCCAACAATTACCATAACAGTACTCTGTTACTTTCTTCAAATAGTATTCTTCAAACGAAGAGAAATAATTTTTTTTTCAGTGATTCGTGAATCTGAAACTCTAAATTTGACAGCAGTTTATTTTATGAGAGATCTATGCAATTATTAAGAAGTAAATTATTAAGAAAACAATAAGAATTATAATTCAAATTCATATCAAATTCCGTAGAATGTATTATTCCTCAATAAACAATGTTCGCACTATAATTCTTCTTTACGTAACAATGCATTAACGCTACCAAGCCGCTGTGATACGCTAGATGGCGTTGTTTTCACAGCCTTAACTTGCGGCAGCAATATATAGTCCGTTATTTTTAATGTATATATATATAAAACCGAATGTCTGTCTGTTTACTATACAATATTCCATTTAAATGATCATTCCAAATTTTGCAAGATCACTATTTAGGATACTTTTCAAAACAATGCAATGGCACCCTCTTCCTTCCCTCTGACCAACTTACCAGAGCGTCTTATTGAAAATTCCCAAAGATTTATCAAATTTATTATGGTGCATGACACTGTAATATTTTAATAATTAAACAAATAATTACGTTAACAATTACGTTAATAGTTTTTTAAAATGCTTTTGTTACTAAAAATGCAGCAATAATTGTATGCATTTAATAATAAATACTTATGTATTAATATCGTTGATACTTGAATCGGCTCTACGGGTATCAAATAACGTGCTCCAATCGCGTGAAAACAATATATGTAATTGAAATATTTCGGTCAGTCGGATATCTAGTACGACGATTCAATTTACATGTTTGCAGATTTATTTCTTATTTGATAGAAAAAGCATTTCAAAATTAATTATTAAATACTAGTTATAACCCGTCGAAAATGACTTAATTATTGTTTTTTATAATTCTTTATCATTTATTACTTCATCATTATTTGCGCCATCTGGAAGCGTTAGTGATTTTGGGCTTCTGCAAAAAATTTGGAATAGAGTTCGAACAGCGCTGTGAGCTGGCGACGGAAAACCCTTAAGGTCGACGGCGGCGCCCACATCGTAAGAAGATGAAGATGTCAGGCGGTAATCGGCCATAAAAACAGTTGCCAAACAAAAATATCCTTGTACGGTCAACCCAGGACAGGATCCTGGCACCTCCGTGTAAGAAGGCCAGACCCCGAGTGACCCGGGATGGGGAGGTCGTAAGAGGAAGAAGGAGGTAGCGTTGACGTGACGTGACGAACATTGTTACATAGAGAATTATGCATTTTTTTTCTTTTTGTACCTCATAATTATTTGCGCCATCTGGTGGCGTTAGTGACGGACATTTGGCCGTATTCCGAAATAAGCAATGTTGCTATGTCTGTGTCTTGACATTTATTGTATAACATTGTAATGCCGCCAAAATTGACAGGTTTGAAATTAATGAATTCAATCAATCCGGAAGCTCTAAAACGTAAATAAATGTTAAGTTTTTCACAATTATGAATCATGAGCATTCTAATTGATTGAATTCATTAATTTCTTCTTAATTAAACATAAAACTTCAAAATTGACGGCATTACAGTGTTAAAAATAACTGTCAAGATATAGAAATAGCAATATTGCTTATTTCAGAGTATGACTAATTGTTACACAGAGAATTATGTAGGTACTTTGATAATGAAAAAAAACATAAATAAAGATAATTTAAAAAAAAGATTTATCAATCACAAAAATATGGAAGAATTTATCTATTTATAGATACTTTTTCTATAGCTTTCTAATCGATTCATTTAATTTATTTTAAATGTTATAGAACGGTGTTCTAAAATTGAAATTTCAGTATGAAGCGTGTTTTGATGAAATATATATAAATTGTATCTATACACAATGCATGTATGTATGTACTTAATTTAATAAAGATTACCCTGTGTGCCCCGGGGTACCACAATTGAAGAATAAGGAGAGGGGAATCGGTCACAGCGGAAGAATGTCCTGCATCGTATATGTCTAGGACACATTTATACTGCAGTAAAAGTATTTATTATTGCATCATTATATCCCCTCGTATTTTTTATTGCAATGTAAGTTGTGCACGCAGCATGCAGCGGAAATGCGATACCAGAACTAACGACGCCATATTGAATTCTTGTCAGCTGTCAGATTCTGTTTACATGCGTGTTGACGAATATTTCAATCGTTTTTAAATAAATTTTTTATTTGCCCTAATAATTTTATATATTTAGGGTACGATCAGTAAGTATGAGATTTTATTCTTTTTAATTTAATTTAATTCTCAGTAAAATATTCGAAAATGATTTAGTGAGTGTAGATTTTTACAAATTAATACATTGATCATCATTAATATGTAATTTTGCCATTATTTTAGTATTCAAGTATAACTTCTACCGAGCGTACATGAGAACACGCATAAATTTTTTAAAATTCCGTTCTAAACCGAGTCTTTTCAAGCAAAAATGAATTTTTGTAATGAAGCGTAAATTATCTACTAAGATATTATACCTTCTAAAGATATATATTTTGATCTTTTCCCAATTGTTTAAAAATTTAAAAGCATGTTTTTAATATTTTAAATAAGTCGAACCAGTTGTGGTGCCAAATGGTGGACAAGGAATTTACGTCTAGGGAATTTAGATCTATTCATTTTGGTGGTCTGTGTTTGTAGTTTGTAGGAGTTAAATTTGGCGGTATGTATATTATTGATTTGCGTTCACAAATTTTTCTTTTGACTAAAATTTTATATTTTCACTTCCATATCTTAATCATAGATGAAATAGTACTGGGCTCTAGTAAAGCTGTGTTCAGTAATTGTAATTTTTGCATTATACCTGTAACCATATACCTACTTAATTATAAATTCCGGCAATGTTTACGTGATATTTCTTCACATTTACCACGAACAAGGAATTCAGTAAATAATCATAACTATATATAAAATTTTATATATAAATTAATTTTATATAATAATATTATATAAAAAATAATTTGCTCATTAATGAATGATCCAATCATTTTTAAACATTATTTGAACAGTGACTAAGAAAGAAATTGTTAAAAATAATAATGAATTATTGATATTTTAACCACGTCTTGTGCATATTTCCCCCAGGGATGTAGCCATGGATCGTCTTTCGGTTTTCTGAGACTTCGAAGTAAGAAATGTTTTAAATAATTTTTTTTATCTAAATAACTAAAACCAACTACTACTATAAGATAGCACATACAATATATAATGAGTTACAACTACAAAATTGAGCGACATTTTAAAAGATAATTGTTGAAACCGATGTTGTTCGATCATTCGATGGCAATTTGCTAACAACGCAACGGGGCGATCGGATTTCTAGTTTGGCGTTCCGGTCAGTAATTGCAAAAGCTTATCGCATCGTAAGTGATTGCCAGTTTTTAAAAATGAACTAGAACAAAAAATAAAAATTTAACAGGTCGCGATTTTATCTGACTCAATGATCAGCCATATTACCTAAATAATTAGATATTTAAGTCGGCACCAAACAGAGTAATCAATTTTATTAAGCGCTGAATGTACTTGTATATATAGTGGTACTATTAAAAAATTTATTCAGAAATATCTTAATGTCTGCAATATAGAGATCTGAGTTGAGAGCGTAAGGTTAACACATTGGTTTTTTTTAAAAAATAAATCTATTTACTTTATCTTCTGGTTTGAGTTTTCTGACATATTCTGCCGTGTTTCTAAGAACTTTTTGGCCGACGTTTCAGAACCCATTGCAGGATATTTCATCATGTTGTTACAATACATTAGCCCTGATGATGGACCATGAAATGGTGGATGTGAACCGAAGAACATTTTTAACCAACCTCTAAGTATTTACTATATTTCCATGAAATTATTTTCAAATTTGATTGTCATAAATATATATTGCTATATTACCGTATTAAGAAAATCGTGGTATAGCTCGTGGTTCAGCTAACACAAATCACTTTGTTTAATTTTTGCAAGCCCGACTTATTGCAGGCTAAGTTGAGCTCAATTTCTTCAATCGCTCAGAGTCAATCGCTCTTCTCAGATCAACAAACTCACTTGCATCAATAAGCGCAAATATTTTTGACGCTTCTGGCTATACCTGGCATTGTTCAAAGTGCGTGGATCAGTTCACAATCGTAGATTGTCTAAACCACTAAACTACAGCACACAAGCCGTTGATGAATGAGAAGATACAAAATGTTTCATTGCGTTCTATAAGACGTCGTCAAAACATAAGAGAGCTGAGAAAAATGATTGCTGTCCAAATACGACGCTCGTATCGAAGGAAATGTGTTCATATTGTCGGAAGCATTACGGAATGACATCCACCAATACATAAACTACGGCCCGATTTTTTGGTAGTGGCACTCCATGAGTGTGCTGTGTATCGATACACACGATGTGGTGTGCGTTAGCGATATCTAAGCGAGAAAAATACAAAATTATATGAGTAATGCAACAACCCACTTGACATCAGTGACGCATAGTATCGGTTGTGGACACCGCGTGCAATGTATGGTTGTATAATATAAATGTACCTAAATTTAATACATTGAAAATAATAATTATTAAACCATTTTAATAATTATTATTTTCAATGTATGAAAGTAATAAATAATTGAATGAAGGAATATAGTAGGATTCAGAAGCACAAAAATAATTGTGCCGAATACTTAAATACATGATACTAATATACATATATAAACATAGTATTGTGTAAAAGTGTCATGCAATAGTTTTTTATAGCTTGTTTATAAGTTGGAGAATATATACAATTCTTTTACCGAGTTATTACTAATATATAATCTACACATTATTGAAATGGAATTAATGGTATGGTACGCTATGGTAGGTTTCGGAACGTTTCATGCTTCTTTAGTGATCTGGTATTTGCAATTTTTATCTCTCTACGCAATTTATAGATTATTTTAGGTTGCATAAAGAAGCTCTTGATTAAGCCATGAACAAAATAAAGTCACAAAGAGCAATCAATAATTTTAAACGGTTTTGTAAAATGAAGAAACCTCGAGATTCTGTAAACAAAATCTCCAATGTGTCGACAAAATGCCAATTGTGAATCTAGTGCTATTAAAGTGAACGTGGCATATTTAAACGGGCACACTCCAACGCACATCGAAATGCAAGTGCATCTAAAATTTCTAAATATGGCGGTCTCGCTGGTGCGCATAATTAGCCCGACTCCGCCCCTGCGCGGTGATGCTGGGCAGCAGAAGAAAGTCCGCCCCGGAGAAAGTTAACTGTTGTTTGGGCCCGATATGGGACCAGCTCCGCACCTCGCGCCGAGGAGCTGGCGGCCCCTCAGGCCCGGTCGCTCAGTGTGCCGCCGGTCCGCTGCGAGTGTGCCCGCCGCCCCAGTGATTCCGTCAGTGGTTCCGCGCTCCTCTCGCGAAGTTCCCCGACAAGTGACAGTTCAGAAGCGCAGCGTGTTTTGTAAACGACCGAGTGCATGTTGATGGTGTCAGTTGGTTGCGTACATTTTTGGTATGGGTTTATCATAATTATTTTATTTGTTTCTATATTACCGATGGATTTGGCGAGATATTATATCACGATGAACAATAAATTGGGTGAAAAACATAAACTACGTAAGTTTAATTATAACATCGACATGTGAAGATGAAGAGAGATTCTGATGCTCTCGAAACCTGAGTAGTACAAAATAAAATTATAATTTAAACTCTCTTAGATATAACGTAATTTATGTTTTTCACGCAATTTAATAATTATTTGTTTCTTTTTATTATAAATATTTAGCACTGCACTCTGTGTTCTGATATTTTGATTAAAAATTATTTAACTTCTTCTCTAAATGCAAAATAATTTTGTGGTGACATTATAAATATAATTAACAAGAATATACTTTGTTTACACCACTAATTTGTTGAAAATACCAACATTATTCGTATACCTGTGTATACGTTGGGTCCTGATGGAGGGACCATTTGCCCCGAACCATGTTGGTATTTTCAACAAATTAGTAGCGTAAACAATGTGTATTCTTGTTCTTACAATTGTCGTAAAAAAAGATCCTGTGATATTTCACATGATATCCTTTCGGTTTAATTACAACTCCTGTTTGTGATTCCAGATCCAATAAAAATATAAAATAATAAAATAATTCAGTGCACCAAAAGACAATTTTAAATCTAAAAATACTTATTATTGGACTTTTCTTAGTATCATTTCGGATATTTTCAACCATTCTGGTAATATATGGTTTCAATTTTAATTGCAGCTGCTCTTGATTATTCTTTTCCAGTAAAAATAAAGTTGTAAAATAAAATTGTATATTATTGTAATCTAAGTGTACACTTTTTTCATTAAAAATAAGTATATAATTTCTGATTCATTTAATTTTTCTCATCCAGCCCTGCACCATCAAAAATATTAATCTGTTTGACAACATCTGCAAAAACAATGTGTTTAAAATATTCTGTTATTTTGCTATAATATGTAGGTATATTTAATATACCAGTATTACAACAACTGTCAGAAAATAACCTGTGAGATCTAATTAGTTGCGATCATAATTCAAACACTCGAAACTTTTCCTCCCAGACACACACCGATCTGCAGTATGTTAAAGAAAATAAGTTGTGCAGATAGTGTTATATAACATCCGCCTTTAATGTTTTAAATTGTAAGATTGAGATTGACTTGGAAATAAATAAGGAAAAAATATATGAATGTATATGTACCTACTTCCGTCAAACTAACTTATAGGTGTCTAAGTGTCACTAAAGTCAAGCGTTAATTTTTTACATTACATATATGCGAGTACATACAATCATACAGGCGTTAAGTTAAACAATTGGAACATCTTTAACATTAAATAACAATTTTATGCAAGACCTCGAGGGCTACCATATGTATACATAAAATAACACAAAAAGAACAAACATACAGATTTTAAACTATTTTAGATATGCACATAAATTATTACCAGTGGCGTAATTTTTAATGACCGATCTGCTGTATTTTTTTCAAATAGTTTCTATATATTATTTTCAATATTACTTAGTTGAGATTATAGGTTTAGTTATTAGTGTAATAAAATACAAAGTAAATTTGGAAATAACCTTCAATCAAGATTGAAACGGGTATTCAACTATTCAAAAACGATTAGCAATTGCGTCAATGTACAAAAATATCCCTTCTTCGAAATCATTGTTTTGTTTTCAATGACTTCATAAACATATCGACGTTTCCTACGTAAACTAAGCTAAACACCTACAAAAAAAACAATTTTACATGAGAGCTGTTTGAAGTTTACTTTGCATACAAAATTATCGCATTTGTCCGCTTTTACAACAGTTTTTTTCTCTGGAAAAATATAAAAATAAAAAATATAACACGAGAAAAGGGTTAAACATCGATCCAAAGTTTTTTCGACAGACAAGCAAGCAGATGCTACGAGTTAAAAGAAAGGGAGTAAAAATCACAAGTTCCAACTGATTATCTATATGTTAATTGTCTATATTATATATAGATTATCTATAGCCCAGTGAAGGAACATCCTTTCAAATATTATATTTTGCGCTATAGACAGGTTATGTCTTTTAAAAGTGATAATACAAATACAAATGTAACAGAGCCAGTCCACAAAACTTAACTAAATTATTAACCCTGACTAAATTAGGAGTCGAAAATATTCAAGCGATAATGTCTTAATATCAATAGTTATGGAGATAAGAGCCTTCACATTTTATATTTATTTTCAATATTTGTACC
This sequence comes from Agrypnia vestita, assembly GCA_016648135.1. Lineage (NCBI taxonomy): Eukaryota > Metazoa > Arthropoda > Insecta > Trichoptera > Phryganeidae > Agrypnia > Agrypnia vestita. The sequence continues at coordinate 9,175 of JADDOH010013324.1, read as the reverse complement.
TTATTTTCTGTAAAACATTGGACTATCATGAAAGCAACTTAGGCATATCGAATGTTAAAAATTTGTTCGCTTTAATACAATTAAAAAAACGCTTTAAAAATCACTTTATTTGACTTGTATGGAGGTGAATGAATTTTTAATATTTCACAAAAGTTACTGTAGTGATATCCCAATATTTTACACAAAATAAGTGAGAATAATTGAAAAAAATGCAAACTTTGATGTCACTTATTTCCGTAACTGTCGACATGTCACCCAATGTGCAAAAAATATTTTTTATTCAAAATTGAATGTAGAAGACGTGTATATACGTTTTTTTTAAATATTTACTTCGTCGTTTGGTATTTTCTTTACTTTGGTTTAGGCGAACCAGTTGGATGACACTATCAATTATCACATTTTCAAATAAAAACATCATTGTGCCCGCTGCATTATCTTACGCACTTAGCATACAGGAGGGGATTAGTCTACTCTGACTAATGACACATGAATCCATATTGACAATTTATATTCTCGATATATCGAGTCTTTTAAACGATTAACTTTTTACTCCATTTAACTTTTTACTTTTAACTCGTGGCGTCTGCTTGCTTGCTTGCCGGCTTGCCGTCGAAAAAAATTTGGATCGATTTTTGACCCTTTTCTCGTGATCCTTTGCAACGTGAAACTTTGCAAGCAGACTCGTGGGGACGATCAAGAAGATCTATCAAATTTTCGTTAAAAAATAATAATAATTTCTTTCTTTTTTTTTTTTATTTTTCTTTAAAAAAAATAGAGATGTGAACACGGAATACGTGTCACATCAATATTCTTACTATTTTCAAACTAAGCTAAGCGCTTGTACTATGAAAATAGGACTAACTTGCTAGTCTGGAGTGAGGATCGAACCCGCAACCTTTGGATCACGAGGCCAGTGTCCTAACCACAAGACCAACAAGCTATTATAGTAACATTTTGAATTTTTCAAATTTTTAATAGTTTTTTCAAATTGGAATCATTACAAAAGTTAGATTACTAGCAACGGCGGCCCGATAACGTCGCGGAATATTTTCTAAATTTGAATTACTCCGTCGGTATACATAATAGGTATTTCACTACGAATTTCGAAAATCTAAATTGACTGACAAATGTTTTTAAAATTTAATCTTCAAAGCATGAAGTGTCTTATCAAAGCTCAAAACATCTGACATTTTAGAAATATACTAAGTTACTGTAAGTTTAGTTTTATGTTATATGTTTTAATTCGTCTTTAATTATTGTTATATTTTACAAAGAAAGGGAGTATAAAAAAACTTGGTTTTTATAGGTTACTTTTTTGAATAATTAGCTTGTGACAAATAATCTTTTTTGGAGGTGTCTGCAGATATTCGCGTTTCGTAGTTAAAAGTCGTGGCGGAAGCACAGCTCGCATTTTATTTTTGTGAAGGAATTGTCTTGTTCGTATTGAAATAATTATAACACATCGGATTAAATAAATGTTGCTGAGAAATATTAACACTTCCGACGGAAAACAATGGGAGTAGTTTTCTTAAAAACACATAACTAATTCAAATAATGTTTGTGAAACTGAAACAATACGATGAGAAAATAATTCTGTCGCAAGGAAAACAATGTTATCTTATTAATTCAAAATTTTTGACACCGAGAATACACTTTTTTATGTGTGTATTGCAATGCACATCTAAAAAATTATCGAAACATGTATTTATGTAGACATGTTTGAGAGACTTCTGTAATGAGAAACTAATGGATTAAAAATATAATTTACAAGAAACTAACGAGTATTTAAAAATTTTAAAATAAATAAAAATATCATATATTATAATATATACTAGCTTACTCGCGTGACTTCGCACGCGTAACTATTTTAGTAACTATTAGTCATATTTTATCAATTTGTGTATTAACCTTAACATATAGATAAATATAAATATGTCGTCGCGGACTTTTTAATAGAACTTTTTGAGTTCTACAACTTCTCTGTAGAAAGTATTTAAATATCGCTTACCGTTAAGGCAGCGTTCGTAAAAAACTTATCGCTCGACCATTTTTTCGTCGACTTTAGTTGTAAAATAGATCACCACGAAAAGCAATTTTATTTGAACATAATATAACATTTATATCATAATATATAGTCTATGTCCACCCTGAAAGTCCATTCTAAATATTAGTGAAACAAGTTTTGAAATCGGATGAGTAGTTTCGGAGATTACTTCCTACATCCAAACTTACAAACTCACAAACTGTACCTCTTTATATATCAGTACAAAGTACAGATAGATATTGAAAAATTTTCATGGTTTATAATATCAACGTAATTTCTTTAAATGAAGGACGTTGTCGAAAATATTAATGAGTACCTATGACTCGTTTCCGGTAGCGGTGTAGTAGCGAATGCTCTGGCTAATAAATGGATTATTTTTGACAATTTCCATCAAACTGAGTACCTAAGTTATTTTTTGTTCTCGTTTGTTGTAATGCGGAAGTATTTTTTTATTCATCTCTCGTACTCGAATTTCGGACATTTATTCTACTTATACAGACCATTTGTGATAACTGAATAAAAAATATCGCAATAAATGTAAAAACATTTTTGATTTAATTTTAAAGTGTTATAATTTTTTCCCTTGCTGTCCAATGCTATTTACAAGCCCTTAAATAAAAAGATGAAAGGTAAAAATAATATTGTTGAAATTATGATAATGTACATATTAAAATATTAATTCAATAAATGAGAAAATAATGTCGTCACATTTCTGATTGAAGCAATTCAGCTTGATTTTTTACTCACGGTTCTGTACAGGCGGAAACTGACTAATCTGTTGCAAATAGATATCCAGATTACGATTGCACTTAAAAAGCATCGAGTACTGCCTTGTTTTTCCATTGCCAGCTTCTTAAAATATTCAAATCGTATGATTTTTTTAATGAAACGAGGGGTACAGATTTTTTAAAAATAAATTTAGATATAATTTAATGTGTAGAATTATTATATACCTATACATTATTTAACACTTGAGTCACTTTAAGGCAAAGTACATCGATATTTACATTCTCTTTAATCAATTTTATTTTTTCTCCAGGCAAGTATATTTTTGATTTCTAGATTGTTGGAAATAGTTGGAAATGTGTCAAACTCGAATACACGGTGACGTATCACCTATATTATGATTGCTTCAAAAACGCAGTATGCAGTGCGTGGATTTGCCCACGCTTACCAGATTTAAAAAGTAACCAAACCTTTAGAAAAGCGGGAGGCAATGGGCTATAGTTTATTGCAGATAGTAATAGCCGCGCAGTGGCCACCATCTGTCGCACAGTGGCCAATACAGTAGCTAATTGCAGACACCAATGGCCGCGTAGGAGGAACTAGTGGCCGTGCAGCGGCCAGCATAGACAGCAATCTGCGACACCTGGGTGAAATTATATTAATCACATTTTAATAATGCATAATAAGATTCTGTCGATGCCCTCCATCAGTTAAAACTAGTAGGTGAAGAAAATAAATTTTGGTTGAAAGCGAACACTATATTTTACTATATTAATAAAATGGAAAACCATAAAGAAATTTTGAAAAGCACACTACATGTATGTGCTATTACAGCAAAGGCAGCAATATCCAAAGAAAAAAATAATGCAGTTATCAAGGATTGCTAATTTATAATGTACTGAATTCGACATTTTCTGGGAAACGTAGCCTATAAATTTATAGGAAGCATGATTTTGGAAGAGATAGATACAAAAAATATAGAATTCAGTACATTTTAAATTAGTAATCCTCGGTGACTGCATTCAAACATTTATTTTTTGGTTATTACTGCCTTTGCTTTTATACTCTACATATAAGAAGTTTAAATTACCATTTCATAAAATTTCACTAAACATTCAGTCAATCGACAAGATTTTTTTGAAATACTTTATAATTACATTTTTAGCGAATACCTCTGTTGTTATAATTAGGGAAAACATCTTCCAGCACTGTTATTAAGCATAATAAATTATCTTTAATAATTCATCAAACATTAACCAGTGTGATTGGATAAACTCACCACTCGAACATATTATGTAGATCTAGTTGCGGTTAGAGAGCTGATTATTTTTGATACAGCTGTGCAAATAGTTTTTTTTTTCAATCTTCGTTAGTAAGATAAATATTGAAGTAAACGGGGTTACAAAAATGAATTTACCTACTTGAATATGGACATCCCTAATATACTCGCATTTTCTGGGTTCAATACAATAGCAAAGTTTGTATTTCATCCTTGTTCTGTCAAGGCGCGGCGCTTTTATCCCATATGCCGTGGATGACGTTGGATTGAGGCGATAGATTATATATTATAGACCTGTGTGCAATCTTTAATTTACTAGCAGAAAGCAATTGGATCGCTCGATGCTAGGTGCCTATGCATGGCTGCGACTAGTGTTTAAGTAAAAGCCATTTTTCAATGCTGAAGAAGGAAGGCGGTCTACCTACTGCAGTAATTATTTCTCTTGACCAATACCCAGCAGATATATTCTGATTTGAAGATGTATTGTACCGTTGATGATCTGATTCATGCGCGTTAATTTACGTAGTAAATGGCTGATTGTGATGTCGCCTAGTGATAGAGGATACAACACAAAACGTGGTACAGCCATTTTTGGGGTAATATCCTTAATTTATCATTTCGTCCGCGTATCATTTGTCGGTTGTTAGTATTTACGTATCATACTGCATAAGTGTGCTTTCATATATGAGAGTTATTTACAGAATTAAAAAAAAATTATCCTATGCGGGTAGCTTCTTTTTCTTTCTTTTTCTTCTTTCTATTCATTTTACGAAAAATTACGCTACCCAGATTTCGCAACATTAGCATATCGGCTTGTCTTCGTGTTTGCATTTGCAATTGCCGTGATGCGCCGGTCCATTTGCATTAAAGTAATTACTGAATCTAAGCGCACCCAAACAAGAATCCGCGAATAAATGCACGTCGTTGCCCAGGTCTTCCGGTCGATGATTCGTTCGCAATTTTTTCAGTTTAATTTTCAGGTACAGACTCCAATTACACAGACATTTTAAATGAGTTTTTGCTGCCCAGTTAATCCGCAGCTCGGATAACCGGGGTTTAAAGTACGTATTTTTATTAACCTGGTTGCTTGATTTGACCAAGCCACCACGAAACCATCTTGGCCACTAAAGCAGGTATGTGTTCCCCATAATTTGCATTTGCAGGCCGCGCTGTTCACCCAGTCGCGGACAAGAGTGTCTCGGGGAAAAGCTTTAAAATTCTATTCGCGGCTCGCCGCGGCCGGCCGACTGCGAGCGCCTTAAGCCATGTATTCACTAGGGGACAAATTGTCCCTCAACAGCACGCGCGGCATAGAGTCTACGTGGCGTAGCAACGTCGTGCACTGTTCCGCGACGTCGCGCACAACATAGCGCGGCATTTCTACGTGCCGTGGCAACGTTGCCATGCGCACGGTATCCGAGCGAGCTCACTGCAACATTACGCGGATCGTCAGTACCACGTGGTATGTTTACAAGTGAATACGCATGCGCTGTATCTGTCAAGATGACAATGTGGGGGAACGAAATTGTTCTTGAACTCATCGAGCTGTATCGATCGAAGATCGCATAGAATGTCCGTCCTTCTTTCTCTTTGCAGTAAATAATTTCGCATTCTCCTCTTTTTTCTCCTCTTACGTTTCGATAAACTCATTAACATAAACAGATACGCAGTTGACATCATAACCTCATAGGGCGACATTTCCGTGACGTGTGGAAAACAATAATTATTTGCGAAAAGGACCTTGTTTTAATAATATTCAATTTACTACAGTAAAACCTTGTTAATTTGAAATTGCGACCCAAAAAAACATTTCGAATTGCGCGGAACCCCGTTTTCGCCAAATGAGATACTGCAGCTGTCATCATAACATCATCGGGTGACATTTCCGCGACAAGATATGCGAGTCCCGGTGTGTACATGTCAAATGACCGCGTCATTGTCCCCGAAACATGAGCGTAGATGTTGATGCGACATGCCGAGCGAATGTTTCGCGATTTGTCCCCTAGTGAATACATGGCTTTATTCACGCGCGATCCCTTTTGTTGTAGATGTTTTGAGGCGGAATGGGCCGCTGGTGTTGATGGACCGTCAGCAGCGAGTGCGCGCGCAGTGACAGCGGGCTAATTGAGCCACCATGGTCGTGACTCCGAACAAAATGGACCGCAAGAATGGAAAGAGAAAGGATTCCTGGGACTCGAAGGTAAGTCATTTTTGGAATACTTAAGTATTTTTATGAAAATTACATCATTGTGGGTTATAAAAGCAATGGCAGCAATAAACAAAAAAAATTGAATGCAGTCATCGAGGCTTTATAATGTACTGAATTCGAGATTTATAGGAAACATAGCCTATAAATTTGTAGGAAACATGATTTTGGAAGGGATAGATAGATACAATCTATAATTCAATACTTTTTAATTTAGTAATCCTTGATGACTGCATTCAAAACATTTTTTAAATTTTTTTGGATATTGCTGCCTTTGCTTTTGTAACTTGTAACTGGAACTTGGGGTGGTATCTGCAGCTGTGTTAGCACCGTTATGAAAAGTTAACAAAGTCTCCGTAGAATCAACAATAAATGTAGTTTGTATCTACATATTTTGATATAATCAAAATATGTAGATTAGCAGAAATGCTGGCCATTGCCAGTGTAATTTATTTAGCCGTTTCGGTGATTCGATGCCGCCTGGTGATATATTATATTCGGGGTTTCTGATATATTATATGAATAATGCGGTTTATGTAAATGTTTTTTTTTAAATTAGCCGCTCCTAGAGTCCGAATGCTGGTCAGACGTCAGAGCCCATAATAATAAAGGATTTGGTACTTCTGCTGTAATACAAAATTATACGTCATCTTCTTACAGAACTTTTCTGGTAAATTTTTGGTAAACTCTGCATCAATTGTCAATTATTGTGCACTAAAATTATGTTTTATAACTTAATCGCCATAATTGCATCGGTATTATTAACAACTGAGTATCTCTAACCAGTGGTGCATGCGGACGCTTGTTGTTTGCGAAATCGTATGAATTTTCTTACTGTACCGTCTATTATCTATGGTAAAGTAAGTGTCAAAATATCCAAATTTTGAAACAAAAACGGATATTTTAAACGCACCGTATAAATGTGTAGCGATATTATTCTCGACGTTTCACTGGAGTCATATCAGAGCGTTTTGAGGAGAGTGCCCTCTTAGCGCGGGGGTAAAGGACGTTCTGATTGTTTCTTGCGCGGCCGTAGATTGTATGCACAGAGAGGTGTGTTGCTTCTTTTTACGTTCGAGGTCGTTAGTGTGCCATTGATGCAAAGTGAAATTCTGGTTTTTCTGCGTCTTGTGTGCGCTCTGAACATCTATACAGTTCTATAAACATCCGATTTTGTTACAGTACTAAATGTGTCAAACGACCGTAATATAATCCTTAAATCTTTGTATGAGTGCTTTAAATTTAAATGTAATAATCACGAAAACATTTATGTAATTTTTATTTTACATTTTGATTAACGTGGTTGTTTTCTGATAGTTCAAATTACTGCACAGTCTTAGTTCATTGCACAACAAAGTTATTACGAGTATTGCGCAATTTGTACGAAGATTCAGCGAATCTCGAACGGCTACCGTAAAAGTTATACAACTGATTGCATTCACAACAGATTGCGGGGGAAATTTGCGTCACTTCGGACCGGAGCAATCTTTCACACTTATCAATATTTCACACGGCTACTGAGAACCAGAAGATCGGATTTGAGCTATGTAGTATCAATTTGATCTCTGCGCTGTGCATCTCGGTGGGAACACCAATCTGGTGACGCAATCGCACCTGACGCGCGGCGCGGCGCGGCATTAGGAAATGAAAATGGCGGATCGACGGAAAAGTGAGAAGATTATTATATTGTGCGTAGGTCATTAGGTAATGCAATTCGCCAAAAATATTGATTCGAATAATAATAGTATTGAATGTGATTGCCAGGGGTGGATTTGTTTTAATTATCCTCGACGTAGTTAAGTGCCCTGATATAAAAAAAGAATTGATTGCAAAGCGACCATTAAAAAAGTTATTACACTTTAAATGTGAGGAAATTTTCGCCATACAGTTTGACATTTGAATCACTAAATCTAAGAACAAAGCACGAACCATATACAAGAGAAAAAAGTTGTGAAATAATAAATGCTTAGATTGTGAAGAAGGCGTGTTTTATTAAAAATATTAGAAATAATAGAAAATATTACAAAAGTTTCATCGTCATCTGAATCGTCGAATTGTGTTTGTGAACCTAAGCAACCTAATTTTATCTAACCGAACCAAACCTAATCTTACCTACCCTAACCTAAAATTGCTTTTTGTTTGTACGACTCATCTAAATTATTATTATTTATGATAAAGGCACTCTAGCCACCGGGATTTGAACATTTGATAAAAATCAAATAATTTCCTGTATTCTTCATTTACCTCTGTTTGTTATCTGTAGTTTGCCTAAAAATTCGGGGTTATCCGTGAATAAAACTAAATTATTATTTCGCAACATTTTTCTCTTGCCTATGATTTGCGTCTTATCCATAGACAAAGTGACTCGAATTTCATATATTTATGTTGAAATTTTCGAAACTTTAAAGTGCAATAACTTTTTAAATACTTCTTTGGCAAACAATTGTGTATTTTAAAAACCAGGGCACTCAACTTTACGAAGATACTTGCTCTCGAAAAGATTGGTGTTGAACCCCGTAATCCGCGCTTTAGCCGTCGCATTTTTACATGTTCGTATTTAAGTATTTTAGTTTTCATGGGCAAAAGCATATTTTATCATATGAAGGACCTTTTAACGTAGAAAATTTGTTTAAAATTGGTATGCATTTTATTGTCCGATACACATCCTACATTCAATCTTACAAACTTAAAATCACAAACTTTACCTACTTACTTACTTACTTACTTACCATCACGCCGTTTCCCCGAGGGGGTAGGCAGAGAGGATAGAGCGCCATACTCTTCTGTCCTGACATACAACTTTCGCTTCGTCTACATTCATACATCTTCGCATGCACGCTCGACGGTTGTTCAGACTTCTAACAGGACCATCTTCCAGTCTCTGGTTAATCTGGTCATGCCACGTCTTCCGTGGTCGCCC
>JADDOH010013323.1:0-21511 GCA_016648135.1 Agrypnia vestita | reverse complement strand
AAATTTAATATGTATGTATGTATGCATATGTATACATTTGTAAACGATCATGCATGCTGATATATAATGTACACTGTTATCTAGATATGTATCAGATTTTTATTTTATTGTAATAGGTGTAAACCGCAGAAATAAAATAAATAAAAATGTTCTGGCAAGTAACTACTTTCTGGTAGGTAGTACTCTTAAATTATTTATCTCTTTATTTATAATTGCTAATAAATAAGAGTTGGTTGTGTTAAAATGCCAGTGGTAATTAATACAATAATACAAAAGCTGATAAAACTATTTTTCTGATTATGTTAAATTTAATTTAGTACCAATGTGATACACAATAATCTCTTAGTCAAGAAATCAAAAGTACAACAAAATGGATACCGAGTCCTCGCATATAAAGGATCAATAATTTCGGTGTCTGTCCATCTACCCGTTCGTCTGTGTGTCAATCTGTCCCCGTAACTTCGTGCGACGTCCGTAATTTCGTTCGAATTCACGTCTAAAAAAACGTATACGTCAATAATACGTCACGTATTCCACAATCATCCTTTACTGTCAGTAAAATCTCGTGTTCCAGTGTGTCGAATGTCTTTTTGAAATCTATACATACTATTCCTACTTTTTATCATTCAAATAATTCTCACAATATTTTGAGTAGGTATATAGGTTGAGTAGGTATATAGGTTGAGTAGGTCCCGCCACAATGTGGTCTGCGCAACTCTGGACGTTATTTATTTTTATAATTTCGTCCCCGTTACGTCTGTAATAAGGTGTTAGAATCCGTACTCATAAATCATATTTTCGTACGAGTTTATTAATCGATTATTTATGTAAAGACGCTATACCAAAATAAACGATATACCTACGTTAGTTTTGGATTTTTTAAATTATTATTGTATTTTGAGTATATACATTGATACGATGAAAATAAATTTCATTTAGGAAGATAAGCGATAAGCATTATTATCATTCTGTTATAGTTAAATAAAATATTTGTTTATTACTCAAGAGGCGGCGCCCTAATCTTGAATCAAGGAATACTATATTTCTCCGTATGATTTTTTTTCGTCATATCAGTATACTCATATATTTGTGTACAAAGAAAGTAATATATAATGAAGAGTCTGGATATCTAATTTATAATGGTACCGCGCTTAGATTAGCTTCACCTGTTTGTCTGGGCGGAATATTCAAATCGGTACTTCACCCGTTTTCCAATGTCCAATCGAGCTGAAATTTTGCACACATACGTATTATTGATGACAATAAATAATACAAACCTAGAAAAAATAACAGAAATCCGTGATCTTGGTGTCATTTTTGATCATAAACTAGAATTCAAAAGTCACATCAATATTATTACGAATAAAAGTATGAAAACCTTAGGTTTTATACTTAGATCAATACAGGACTTTGAATCAATTAATGTAATAAATCTCTTATATGTATCCTTGGTCCGTAGTCAGTTGGAATACAATTCCATCATTTGGTCTCCTTTTTACAGGGTTCATATAAAAAATATAGAAAGGGTACAACGTAAATTCCTAAAATTTATAAATTTTAAGCTTCATATTCCGATCGACCAAATAAACTACAAATATTTGCAAACTAATCTTAATCTCCTAACCTTGGAAGATCGAAGAAAATTAACAGATTTAATATTCCTTTTTAAAATATTACACTCAAATTTCGACTGTTGCGAACTCCTGAATAGTATTAATTTTAAAGTACCTAACCGTAGGACCCGCCAAAACATGCTGTTTTATTGTGACAATTTGGACACAAACTATCGTTCAAATTCTAGCATACCTCGGATGCACAAACTGGGCTATGAACTACCTACATATGTCGACATTTTAAATCTATCTCTCTCAAAATTTAAAAAATCATATGTTCATTTCTTTTCAAAATATTAAATTTTTATATAATGTTTTAAATGTTTTATATATATCTGGCTTTTCAAATTTAATATTACTATATTATCGGTGAGTAAAAATTTCTGAGATCACTACTTTACACTTTTTTGCATATATACTTTTTTTACATATATGTCTAACCTCATTATGTTTAAACTATGTATATATACTTTTTTACATTTATACCCTTTATTTTTCTTTTACATTTAATCGTTTGTTGTATTTTAATTATGTATAAACCTGTTGTAAAAGGCTATTAAGCCGTGTAATTAATAAAATAATAATAATAAAATAATAATAATAATAATACGGATTCACTAAGCAATCAATGAATCCATGATATATATTTAACCATTTTGTGGTTTTTATAAAGCGGGGAAAGGTTGCAGGAAGTCGGGCCCCGGAGGAAGGAGAGCACCTGGCCAGCCTGCTGCGGAGGTGTTGCTGCCGCACTGTAGTGATGATGGCAGCAGACAGCCGACTCCGTTGAACGGATAGGGCACAAGAAGAAACATAATACTATATAATTCCAAGGTTCATTACAATTTATATATTTAGAACATAAAATTACACGTAATATGCATATTCATTGTATTAATTTTTTATCGAAAAATTGTTTTCTTTTTGAGGTGCTCCATCTTTACATTATGTATATTAATTACCTCTTACATCTTTAATTTGCTTTTATTATGCAGACAGCCAGTGGACACAACATGTAAATGTTATGTACCACGGGAGGCACAAGGTAAGTTTTTTATTAAATTTTTATTTAAATAGAGATACGAACGCGGAATACGTGTCACATCAATATTCTTACTATTTTCAAACTAAGATAAACACTTGTGCTATTAAAATAGGACTTACTCGCTGGTCTGGAGTGAGGTTCGAACCCGCGTACTTTGGATCACGAGGTGAGAGTCCTAACCACAAGACCAACAAGCTACACTACTTAATTTTACTAGGTACTACGTTAATTTTGTTATATTTGTTTTATGTTATGGTGATTTAGCAATATACTTTTATTTTACACATTAATTTGTTATCTTCTTGTTATATACTGGTAATGTATCAGTGTTACTTTTATTAGATGTAACAATGTAACTCATCTAGTATATATCGTCGCTGTGTATATAAAATAGCCTATGTGACGTTTAGTACATTCTGAGATAAACGAATAAAACTGTAATTTATATAAATTAACTTTGTAAACACCACTTATTTATTGAAAACTTTTTTAATATTTTGATTATGTACACATCGACTTTTAAATTTTATTTTTGTTATCCTGACCAAGAAGCCATTGGCTTCGAAACATGTTGAATTTTTTAGAATAGATTTAAAAAATATTTTTAATAATTACTTAGCAAACTTTCTAGGTAAACAAAACTATTTTTTAGTAAATGTCCATTACTTATATGAAAAATTTACATTTTTTCATGTTTTGGGCATATAGGTTTAATTGTTTGCATACTTTCGGCACATAGGCTTTATTCTATACTGACTCGTAGCCACAGAATGTGAGTTGAGTATGGGGAAAGTATTATGTAACTATTACGACTAGCTGAAGGTGATATATAAGCACTTTGACTTAGCTTACTATCAAAAGTATGTTTTGCAGGGAGGGGGGTGAGTTTTCATCAATGATATTCAAATCACTGGTTTTAGCTAACCCTGTCTCTATAAAAATGTTTAAATCATCTTTGCGTTCTCTTCTGTTATTTTATTGTGTCTTTCATTAAAAGAATTTTGCTTCAGTTATTAAAAATAATATTATTTTCTCCAAAAAGTGCAAAATAATTTTGTGGTGACATTATTAATACAATTAATAAAAATTAACTTTGTTTTCACTACTTCTGTATTGAAAAATATCAACATGTTTCAGAGCACATGGCCCGTTCGTGATTAAAAATCCTAAATCGAAGTATAGACCATAAAAATATATATGGAAAATGAATAATAATGAAGTACATACTAACAAGACACAAATTTTATTAACTATTAACACATTTTCTTATTTTCAGAATTTCTAATATGTCAAACTGTGATTCTGTATAATTCGTATGTAAAATTTGAAAAACGCTTATTACAACATATGAATTCTTTAGAAAAAATAAATAAAAAACCAACACGAATGCGACCACCGTACAAGAACAAAAGATGAAATAAGATAAGTGTTCAGAAAGAAAAAAGATCGCAAACTTCTATCAAGTACAGTGGAATGAAATTATACAGGAAAATACCAGGGCATTTAAGGGATAACAATAAAATAACGAATTTTAAGAGAAAACTAAAAAAATATGTGATATTTACTTTTGAATACATATTTCTATTTTATGGCCGTTCAGAATCGTCTAGAAAGTAGAATTAAGAATGCAGGTACCGAGGTGAGTGAGGATTGAAAAGAAGATATACATCAAGTAGGGATGAAACTTGGATGCCATGGCGCTGTCAGACTGTCGGTTAACGACTGTGCGGAAGACATGTTGAAGATGAAACGTTTTGAATGCGTTCCAGTTTGTTGGATGCTCTTCGTTGACATCCAGATAACACACATCTGCACACCCAAGCAAGGGAAGAAGTAGGGAGTGCGTCAGTGTTATGTCACAGTGAATTGGGAGAGAATTTTGAGCCTGCCAAGGGTGTGAATAAGTACAGTAAAATACTTTTTTGCTGACATGCAAATATTTATTAAAAATTAAAAATTTAAGAATCTGGCGTACAGGAAAAATATGTTATTATAATGCAATCGACACCATATCGATAACAAATGCTCATCGGTCGTTTTAAATATACTTCGAAGTGATAAAAAAGTGGAATAATATTAGTCTAGCATAAATATGAAAAGTAACAAACGCGATGTTTCTCGCTATCTCCAAAACAAGTACCTGTTGAGCTGTTTTGATTGAAATATCATCTGCAGGTCTGAGGCCTGGAGCAGATAAGATAAGTCGGAATTTTTTGACACCAATATTTTTATTGATAAACGAAAATTATCCGTCAAATGCATTACGTAATGTTCAAACGTCTGCCGTACAAAATGATTCTTATATCACAGTTACGGAAAACGAACACATTTAATTTTAATGTATTTTTGATATCTCAAGGTGGTGTATAACCCTTCAGTAAAAATGTCTTATTGCGATAAAGTGTGGCTTTTTTACAAAGACATTAATCTTTTAAAAAGTAGATAGTTTAACCTTTAATAATAAAATAAAACACGACTTGGTATACACCACTAAATCACTAAATATTTATTTTCTTTATTCAATATGAATAAACACCACCACAAGTTTCGGGAACGAAGTTCCCTTCATCAGGAGGATATAATGTATACCAAATAAAATGATCATTATATAGACAAATTATCTAGGGGGGTGGAGAGTAGGCGGAGTAAATAGAAGTGGGGGGGGGGGTGTTAGGGAATAATTAAGGGATTGTCAACTTTTGTTTATTAATTTTATTTTTAATTGGAAAAAAGTAAACAATAGGGTTGCTTGGGAATTGAATTTGACTATTTATTATATTGTTATTCAGGTTAATATTTTTGATTATTTCGATAATTTCTTATTTTATTCTTTTATTCTTTTGTTGATATAATTTTGTTGAGGGTGTAAATAAGGCAAGTAATATTTTTTCTTAATTTTTTTGTTTGAAATATTATCAATTAGTTTGTAGTTATCTGTAGTTATCCGATATTTGTAGTTATCTGTTTAATTATACTTAATTCGTTATTATAATTTTTGGTAGATGAAGGGATAATCAATAATATTGAAACTTTCTGTGCAATTGCATGGTTAGACTTATTGTGAATCACTATGTTTGTAAAAGTATATTTTTGAAATATATTAAATTTTATTTTCCGTTTACAATAGACAACGTTGAATCTAAAAAATTAATGCTATAATTATGGCCGATTTCTAATGTAAATATAATGTTTTTTGTGAAGTTTGTTTAAAAAATTAAGGAACATTTGGAGTTGTCTTAGTGTGCCAGTCCAAGCACAGATCCCATCATCCACGTACCTTTTCCAATAAAATACATAGTTTCCGAAACTCGTAGGGGTGTTTATTCATATTGAATAAAGAAAATAAATATTGAGTGGTGTACACCAGGTCGCATTTTATTTAATTATTTAATATGTCACAAACAAAGTTATTAATCGTTCATTCAAGAAGTTTAATCATTTCTTAATTATTTCAAAACTTGCAAGACCCAAGTATTTTTTTTAAACGCGTCAAATAAACAGATCGTTTTTAAGAGCACCCAGATATCTTGGAGGTCCAACATTACAATCCGTGTACGTGTGACGTAATATTAATGTTTATATGTCATTATTGCACAATTGTTTATGTAAACAAAAACACAGGCTGCAATTTCTGCTTCCTGTCTCGGGTCTCTAATGACAATGATGTATGTATCTCTTTTACTCCACATTGCCCTCACTCAACGTGACCCACTAATTACACCACGTATATTCACGACTCCTTTCCAAACGTTTCATCTGAAATTGCGAAAGTCATAAATATAAATTAATTAAGTAATTTAACAGGCAAATAAATATGTCTTTGAATGTTGGGGAAGTAAACATCAAATATGGTGGTCTATCGTCAGGAAACAGGGATCCAGAGTACTGTGGACTAGCCCCGGTACAATATGTCCCTTTTAAATTCGGAAATTTCTCTCGCCATTAAAAACGTAACATTTAAAGCAACACGACAGATGTCGCCGGCATGTACAATATCCGATTAAAAAATGCTTCGGCATTTTAATTATTTTTTTTTAAATAATGATAGTAACTTTGTAAAATTTATCAATAATTAATGTACTATCATTAGAAATACGTCTGCCTACGATATTTGAGAGCGATTTTTGGTTCTGAAGTGGGTCAAATATTGACTGCAAGTTTCCTCGTTAACAAAGAATTTTTTATTCTAAACAGAAGCGTCAACAGGAAATTGCGAGATTAATTCGGGTGACAACTGCTAGAATCACGTGATATTTTCACGAGATAACAATTATTCAAATATATTTTGATAGAAAGTAATCAATCACTCTGTGGTTCAGCGTATTAGATTAGATTAAAAGTGTTTTATTTTATCTTAATACTGAATTAATATTCATTTCGCAGGATCTTAAGTAATGCACTGTATTTGCCCTTACGTTTTTAGACTTTCTTGCTTGTATGAGGTGCACACTGATCACAACCAGCAACATGTATATCACCATCGCCAGCCCTGATGATGGACCCTGCAAGGGAATCCGAACGTTGAACAGAAAGGTCGTTTTAACACGGCATAATACCCCAGAAAGCACAAACCAGAAGATACTGGCCCTGTTAAGGGTCTCAACAATCGTGGAGCTGCTTGCGGAGATACGGAGATGAACAAGACGAGAGTGTGTCAGGACTTAGGAGTGAGGCGCTCAATCCTCTTTTTTAAATTCTTCGTAGGTATTTTCAGTATCTTTTGACGACATGTTCAATATATTTACATAATATCAATACAATAAAGATATTGATTGCAAAATCACATTTCGTAAATTTTCGTTCTTCCTAATTCTATTTCAATATTTTATTGAGCTTATCTTTAGTAACTGACTCTTCGAAAATGTATTTGATGATTATGAATATCAAAATTTCTGATTGACACTGAGTACTTACTGTAATAATACGAAGCATAAGATAAATTGTGTTATTTTAAATATTTTTACTCTCTTTCTTTTAACTCGTAGCGTCTGCGGTTTTTAACCGTTTAACCGTGATCCAATCAAGCTGAAACTTTAAACGCAGACTCGTGGCGACGATAAAAATGATCTAACAAATTTTTCGTTTAAAAAAATTTAGTAATTAAAGTATAACATTATAACATTAAAATTGGAATCAATACAGATGAGTAATGACCCGACGCGTACAGTAGGCACGATATCTGATTCAATGAGAAAGGGATTATAATAAAAACTTGGTTTGTATGGGTTAGTTTTTTATTAATCTCTTTTGAATATTATGAATATTTTGTCCATTTTTATCATCTTGCGCTTTTGAAATATTTGTGAAATGTTTTTCCCCCTCCCAAACCCACCCCCTCAATATATTCTCAATACAAATCGACACCATTTGGCAGGTCTGACATAAAGTTTTCCTAATTATTTTTCAGGACCCCGCGGAAAACATTCCCCTTTCCCTTTACCTCACCCTCTCACCCAATATGTTTTCTGTACAAATCTATACCGCTTGACAGAACTGACCCAAATGTTCGCGCTTATTCTTTATAACTTAGGACCTTGCGGAAGCCATCTCCCTCCCCCTTCGCACCACTCCCTCAGATATAAATGTGGCGCAATCCTCATTTAACTTAATACTGCAATATTAATTCCAAATTTCTAACATCTCCACACCCCCGCCCCGCCGCTGTAAATTATAAATTAAGAGGAATGCAATTCCTTAATCTTCAATTGCATAATGATTCATTATTTGTCGAAAAGTCATGCATGTTAGAGGGATATTAATATTCAATGAGTTTGTATGCGTTTAAAAGAGTTGCTAGTGTACCTTGGTGCCCTAAATGTTCTGTGTTAATTTTTTCTCTCCAAGTGTTTCTTAACATAACTGAACTATTTTTTCTTCACAATACTTGTTTTCTATTTCAGTGCAATTAGTAATATTTCATTAATTTAATTTCGTTTGCTTTTGAGACATGTGGTCGAAACATACAAATGAATGATAGATAATTTTTGTTTTAATGTACCTAATTGAATCTTAATTATTATGTTGTCTATCGTTAGGTAATGTTCCAAAAATAAATGTATCCCAAATATAAATCTAAAATTATTAAAACCTGATTGAAATAAAAAACATTACAAAATATACTATCGACAATGCCTAGCCAATATCCATTACATTCATACTGTAGAATGAGTCGATCGTCAGAAAAGTCTGTGTCACCCCACATCATAATATTGTACATTTCCACACTTTGTATGGTAAATGTAGCGATGGTATTTTAACCGGTGACACATAACCGTTATCTGAGATTGTAACGATGATTAGCAACTGATTTCTTGTAAATGGACGGTCAGCCATCAGCCCTAGACAACAGTTTTATCTCAGTTACCAATAACCGATGCAATCAAATACAAATCTCAAATAACAACACCAGGTGTAACCGGTTATTATAACGGTTTGACCATCACTAGTAAAATGTCAAAAAATAAAAATATATAATATATATTTTAATGACAATGTCAATTAAATCGCGCAGCGCACATGCGCGTCTCTGGCCGAGAGTTTAAACTCATTTTACCGCTCAGAATTTTCTGACACAATTCGTTTGACACTAGAAGCGCCGCCGTCTCATTTTTGTCCCATCCGCAGGTTTGATCGTCTTTAACTTTTTTATTTAGCTTGGTAAAAATTTTCACTTTTGATAAATTAAGGTATTTATATAATTCATAATGTTCTCAATTTTATAACAAGAATAGTTTATTAAAAAAAAAAAGATTTACGTAGAACTGCCTCTGGGTCATTTTTGTCCCGTCGTTGTTCCAAAGAATAATTCTGTGCGGTCAGTGCCCGGGTAGTTGCGGGGGCGTTTTCCTCCCTAAATGCACAGTACACCCAGAACAGTAGTTGGTCTCCGGCCTGTCGGCGAGTTATTAGCCTACTCTTGCGTTGACGCTAGGGTTGTCACTTTACTCGTAGCGTCTGAGATTCCGATGCACGAAACCCGAAAATTTCTGTAATTAGTATTCCTAGTTTCTGCACTTAAATTGCAAGAACGCTGATTAACATCAACGTAGACTTTGAAAAACTCACAGTCTTTGTGATAATCAACACACCTTCATAGTAAAGCACCACAAACGTAAAAAAGGCATTTTTTTCAAGACGCATTTTTTTTCTAAAGCGGCGTCTGCGAGCGCGAATGGCACCGAAGGCACGGCCCTTACTGCCGCCGCCTTGTGCCCCCATATTCTATGTCAATGTGTGCGTCACAGTGCGCGCGTACACGGCGCCGAGCACGCACGCACACATTCTAATGGGTAGCGGCCAGTTTGTATGAAGACGTATCACTGTTCTTAGTATACTGTACTAAATGCGTTCCCTTACCTTGGGACAGATGACAATAGACCAAACGACGAGCGCTTAGGTGACTGGGTGGTGAAGAAATTGATGGAGCCTTACATCAACAAGGAAAAAAATGTTACTTGTGACAACTTTTTGATAAGTGATAAGTCAAAAAACTCTAGTAGGTATCTTGGGCACAGTCAATAGAGATATGCAATATCAAAGTTCGCATTTTTTTTCTATATCTCACTTACTAATTTTTTACAGTTGAAATATCATTGCAGTATCTTATGTCGAATATGAAAAATTCATTCGCTTTAATACAAGTCGAATAAAATGATAAAAACCTTGCAAAAATTGAGAAAAGTCATTTTTACAAGGTTTTTATCATTTTATTTAAGTTCTATTGAAGCAAATGAATTTTTCATAATCGATATAAGTTACTGTAATGATAGTTCAACTTTTTGCAAAAAATTAGTCAGAAATATTGAAAAAAATGCATACTTGGAAATTGCATATCTCCATAACTATTGATAATAGGTCATAGTTGCTAGAACATTTTAGAATCATAACATAGTCAGGAGTCTACCGGCCAAGTTTCTGCTGCTAGCTCTGGTACACCCTGTATATGCTTGTGCTAAAAACCGGAGATACATCATTGATCGTTTTTCACGCTAAATTTATTTAAAATGTTCTAATGCTCAGTACTATGCATCCCGATGTTTAAATATAAAACGTGAGACAGTGTTATTCTACAAAAATATGTCATAGATCAAATGACTCGTAGCTTCAGGACGTTGGCCAGTTCATACACTTTATAACTTGTTACATTTAGCGGGTATAAATGCACGGGTGTTGTAAGGAATAATATTAATAACAGCAAAATTAAACGAAGAGACTTTTTATTGCATTGGGAGAAAATAATATTTCTAGTAAACAAACAACCATCCTTGTCGCGATTCCGGAAAACATACCAGAGAGACGAGATAAACGAACCAGGTGTCTGGTCAAGCTAAAATGCTCCAGTAACGAGTCACCTGAGAAGCGCCACCTGTGAAAAAAACCGTCTGCAATAAACGCACAGGTGAAGAATATTATTGACGAGTTACTTGCTCTTCACATAATGATGACTGGTTTACAATTATTTAATAATTTAGCGCGGTTAGAATTAACATGCGAGTTGTGATGATTTCGATACTAAACCAAAAAACATTTGACTTATAATTCATAATTTGTTACGTATTTGTTTTTCAAGCAATAAGGATTTGACCAATTAATGTATATTATGGATGTCTCACAGAGACGAAACTCTATTTTATTATTATTATTATGGAGAAAGTAGGTATAGAAGTCATTTATGATGTATATCGGACTTACGACCGATCGTATGGTAGGCTTAAGTGATCACTTTACATATATGTAACGTTCGCCATTTCCACCATGATAGAATATACCATGTCTTACTAATTTTTGAAAGTTGTATATTTTTGGATTATATGACACACATCACGTATGTGTTGTAACAACCTATTATACCGGCCTGGGACAGCCATTTTCCTTCCCCCTAAATCCCCACAGATGTCGCTAATTATTTTTGATCTCGTTAATGTCGACCAATGAGACTCCCACAATTGATTTTACGGAATTTATGAAGCGATATACCAGTACTACCGTTCTGAAAGATTTGAACGAACTCAAAAGTATTCTGAATAAGGATTTGATTTAAGTGAATTAATATACGTGTTTCAAATACTTATTTAGTAGTTTGAATCATAATGTTCATGTGTTATACCAATGATCATTATAATAAATAGAATGGGACAAATTTGTCACGGCGGCGGTTCTAGGGGGGGCTTAATCTTCGGCGCTTCCAGAGTTAATTCAAGCTGAAATACGTTTTTGGAAAATGTTACTAAACACTCGAGTTTAAACTCTACCGTAACTTAAATCCAACTCCTTGATGCAACTGGGCCTGAAGACGATTTGCGATAAGATAATAAATCGTGATAGCGTTTCGATACCAAATGTAGACCAAACATCTCAATGGAAAACGTTCAAGGCTCATTCATATAAGTGTGAATAAGATGAAAATATAAAATATTATTACTTGGAAATAGATTGTTATATTATTTGAAGAGTACCGGCTCTATCAACTCCCCTGAAGTTTTTGCTAATGGCTGCGGATACCCTGGATGTGGTTGGAGGACGTCGGGAATGTGTCATTTCCATTGTCCCTCTGATCCCGTGGACCAATCACGAGAGCGGGTACGCGCGCGTAGCTCGCGCCGCTCCCCCTTTCGGGATTCCTTCCTCGATCGTTCTACTTATCTTTCAATGTGAATATCGCATCAGCAATAAATTCAGTGAATACACCACCCGTGAGTATTCATCCTGGCTTCTCGAGTGTACCTCACTACACGCGACACACTCCTGCACTGGAAGAAGCCGCTGATAGAGGCGGACTTCTTCATATAATACTACAATCTATTTCCAAGTTATGATATTTTATTGAGGCTATCAAAATATTGTTGCATTAATTTGCATTCTAAGTTGCAGCCCTCGTAGTCTACTAGTTCTGGGAGTTATGGGTTTGATTTCGAGCTTGGGATGTGTTTCGCTACAGTAACTGTGCGTCAAGCCCTGTTGCAGAATTTAAATGTACTGCCCCCTGTCTCTGCCAGTACTCTCTCTGCATCCCTTCACACGAGGGGTGAAGTTAATACAGACAGAAATACGTCAAGCACTCGTTATCACGGGCTAATAATATTTATTCATATTTGGCTCAGGTGATTTGGGTGTTATATATTGTTATCAAAAGTAAATACGCCAGTGAAAAATCTTATTATTTTTGTTAAAATACATTAACATTGTAGTTGACATGACACAAATTATAAGATTCAAAATATTAAAATCTACAGAAAAAATCTGTCGAAACACACAAAAAAATTCATGAGTTAGGTACATTATTTATTAAACGTGTAAAATCGCATTATCTTATCGCTATAATTTTTATATTACGCAAAATGTTTTTGGGATTCATGGAATTTCCGGAATGAATGTGTTCAGATTTCGTATCTTGTAATCAAATATTCTTTGGATACGTTTTCGTTGTGTTGTCTCGGACAAACAACAAAGTTGCATCTCAGTCACGGCGGAGGAGCTCCACAGGAATGGAGATTTCCAATAAAATAATTGTTTTATAATAATCACCTCGTTGTAAAAAATCACACAATTTCTACCTAAATTGAGTTGATTTGAATTGTATTCACTAAATATGACATACAGGAAGACTTTCACTATCAGCAAAGGAATTATACATATATATATATATATTGCCTCCCTTTGGGGATGACTTGGGCCCGAATACAGAGTTCATACTTATCCTTCGCATACCGGAAGATCTAATATAGGAGCGGGGTGACAAAGTGACCCCAGTCAAATTCGCGTTTTAACAAAGTACGATGGTTTAAAATGTCCTATAATATTTTTAATTACATTCCTTGTACAATGCTAACAAAATTCTACTAAATTTGTCGCCATAATATTTTGATGTCTCATAACTCGCAAGCGTCCAACTGACGGGAGCCTTGCGTGCAGAATGAAGTAACCGCGCCGTGTGGAATATTGCGGATTGTCTATGGAAAAACATTTTTTTCTGTTTTTGACCGTCTTACTACATATTATCATTAAATTTTCTTTGGGTGTTGTATTCTTTGGGATACTTCTGAGGATTACACAGAACGGCAGCTCAATATCATCTACAATTAATAAATAGTTTAGAAAAAAAAAACATTTTTGGGGTTATGTTGTGCCCCGTTCCGGAACGGGAAGGTTAGAGCGGTGCAAATTACACATTCAAAGTGTACTTTTAACTTTAATTCATTTAAGTATTGACTGTATTCGGGCCTTGGAGTCGCTGAAGGGAAATCCAACTCCTCGTTGGATGGAGCGCGTAGACGAAATCATTAGAAATATTTCGCAGTTGTATTGTCACCATTAATACAAACGCGTTGAGGGACTACACCGCCTAAATACATTCAAATTTTATTTTTCTGACGTCACTATTGCACAAGTGAAATAGGTTTTACTATCACTGCTAGTTACTATACCTCACTGACAAATTATTTAGTAAATTACAAACCGGCCGAGCTGCGCGCTGTCCCGCCCAGGACCTGCTCCGCGACGCGCGCAGCTGCCGCAGATGATCATGTCGCCGTGGTCTTGTCGATGACGTTAACGGCGATGATGTAAAGTATCGAAAAAAATAGATTTTGAAGTTGTATTTGTTTCGGCGTATTTAGGGTATTTTTATTGCAACGGAAGTTGCGGAAATGCGACACCATAACTAACGACGCCATATTGAATTCTTGCCAGCTGTCAAATTCTGTTTGCGTGCGAGTTCGCGAATATTTCGATCGTTCGTGAGTGTGAGTTTTCATTATTTTCATGAAACTCAATACAATAATCGACGATGATCAGTGTAGATTTTTTGTTTGAGCGTCTTTAATATATAATTGTGTGTTTATTTTAGTATTTAACTATAACTTCTACCGCGTGTACATGTTTTTTTTTTGTGCAAATAAGGGCCGGTTGTTTCAAGTTGGATTAAAGTAAGCGTTCTTTTAAAGCATAGATTTTTACGTTCTCCACCAATCAGACGATCCGTTTTCGTAAAAATCTATGCTTTGATCGACCGCTTACTTTGATCGAACTTGAAACAACCGGGCCTAAGAACAGTTAAGTTAAGAATTCGTAATAAACAAACAGCTCATTTTATCAAATAAATTGTACGCTACACCGTACATAATGTTATTGGTAATATGTGTGCAAAATTTGAACAAAATCGGCCCAATAGTTACTGAAAAATGGAATTTTGAGAAAAACGCGAAAGAATAATGTAATTCGCTTAAAAACGCACCTCGCTGGTTTCAAATTGCCATAACTCGGCCATTTTTTGTAATTTTTGAATGAGTGACATGAAATAAGTACTATTGCTGTATTATTTCATTTTAGTCCGGTCAAATTAGTTAGAAAAATAGTGCTAAATTTGCAATAATTAACATAGAGCTCTAAATTGGTATAGATCTTGGGTACATTACCAAAATGAAATTTCAAAAATTCCCACCAATCCTACATCTGCTAAGATTTTTTATTCAAGATCAAAAGTAGAATTTATCAGTTTTTTGTATTTTTCCGGTAAACGGTAAGTTTTTTTATTAAAATTGATCATATGTAAATTGTAGATCGTTCAATTATCTACAAAAAAAATTCTTATACTTTTCTCCTAAAAATCTCCATTTTTGTGATATCGCGATTCTAAAAGTTAAAGTTCTAAATAATATGCACGCTTACGCCGCCAGGTGGTGCGGAAATGCGTGCATATTATGCAGAATGCGACTTCTTCAAATGTTAGAAACGCGATATCTCAGAAATTGTGATTCTTAAGAGAAAAAGTACAAGGATAATTATTGGAGATAATTATATGATCTACAATTTATGTATGATGTATTTTTATGATAAAACTTACCTTTTACCATAAAATCCAAAAAACTGATAATTTCGATCTCTAACCTTGAATACATTTTTTAACATGATTTGTGGGGAATTTAAAATTTTTATTTGTGTACCCGAGATCCGTACCAATTTTCAGCTCTATGCGAATTATTGTAAATTGAAATGTCTATTTTGACCGGAGTATATGCACTTATTAATTTCTTCGTTCACAGAGTCCTGATGTAAAATTATGGCAAAATTGTCATTGTCGCGTTGGACTCGTGTTTATATTTTGAACGATAACCGTCGTGTATTTCTTTCTCTCTCTCTCAAGTAGAATCTGAGAGAAATAAATATTGACGTATGTATAACTCGGTATTTACGTCTATTAAATTGTTGGGATAACAATCTTAAGATCCAAATATTGCCATTTTCACAATACGGCCGAATATCCCTTTGGGACAAGCCGTTCGCCAACATTGCTATAAACTCGGGATGGTTTTGCTAGCGGTGATCTTTCAATACCAATGATTTTCGTATAATTTGTAAAAAGGGCAAACTTTGCTTTTTTATTTACGTCGTGTCCACAGGATGGACCGAGATGATAGTTGCAATTTTCTTATTATTTTTTTTTTGTATTTTAAGTTTGATTAAGTTGTATTTTTATAGTATCGAATTTGGGAGTTTTGTCTGGTACGTTGGAATTTTATTTTCTCGTGTTGTGTTCGTTGGACACGTTCACTTTTTTCAATGCGCATGTACAGGGTGTTCTCTTCGTTCAATTTTGAATAGAAAATATGCTTTACGCTTTGGGTAAAACTAAGACAGTTACGGAAAAAAGCGACATTAAAGTTTGCATTTTTATTTCAATATTACTGACCTATTTTCAATAAAACGTCGGACGATCTCTACAATAGCTTGCATGGAATATCAAAAATCCATTCGTTTTCATCTAAATCAAATAAAACGACAAAAACCTTGCAAAAAATATTTTTCGCAAGGCTTAAATCATTTTATTTGACTTGTATTAAGAGGCTCTTATACTTTCAATATTGGCATTAGTTTAATCACTTCCCGCTAAAAATGGCGCTAGTTTCGCTCAAACATGTATTATTTAAGCACAAAAAACGATATCGAGAAATATACAATACTATAAAACGAAATAGAAATGTGCAAACTTTAACGCCTGACCTTTTAACTGCGTAGTGCTACATACGTAACCCTTTCTACATGAACATAAGTTTTGCAAGTTTGGCGAAATTTTTCTGTACAATAATTATTCGATCCTTATATTAGAGATGTGACAAAGCCGACCATGCAATGGATATTGTTTCTTTCTGAAATTTCACTCAAAATTTGCTTTTTTATGCTATTTTTCTGATTTTTAAGAAAAACATTTTTTTAAGATCTCCATTACATGTAACATTATGTTATTATTTTTTCTTTAGCGTTGAAAAATTGTATGACGTGTGTGAATTTTCACTATATTTTTTGTTTTATAACATTTTGTCTAATATCAATGTTAAATAATTCAAATAAAAATCATTTAAAAAAATTACGCGTGTACTTATGTATGCGCGTTAGTAGTTATACTTAAAAAGTAGAATAAAGACAAAATAATAATAATAATAATATTTTCGTTGTCTGTCCGTAACTTACTGGAAAGACGACTTTAGATATTTAGAATGTGACAAGCAATCAGCGCTCAACTCATGTTGCGTGGTCACGCAAGAGTTGTTATTAATTACTATACAGTCGTACACCCATGAAAATATGGTTAAGTATAAAGAGAATATGGAAATAAAAATATTCTGAATTATCTTTTCAAAACGTAAGACTTTCATGAAAGCAACTTATATCGAATATCTAAAATTAATTCGCAATAATAAAAGTCAAATAAAATGATAATCATCCATATTCTGAACTAAGCAACATTGCTATTTCTATATCTTGACAGTTATTGTATTACATTGTGATGCCGTTTTTTTGACGTTTTATGTTTGACAGGTTTGAAATTAATGAATTCAATCAATTAGAAAGATCATTATTCGTAATTGTGAATACATTAACATTTGTTTACGTTTTAGGGCTTTCTGTTTGATTCATTAATTATTTCAAACATGTCAAACTTAAAACATCGAAATTAGTGTCAATATATTGTTATACATATCTGTCAAGATTGGGATAAAGATCTGACATCCCAATATTTTTAGAATAACACAGATTAACTTTATAAAGTATTATATATTTATCAAATTTCTGAAGGGTGATAGTGCAAAATGATTAAACTTTTTTTTGCTTGTATTGAAGCGAATTTATTTTTAATATTCTACATAAGTTACTTAAATAACAATCAAAAACGGAACATATAAACGTAAAACTTTATGATTAATAAACATAATAACAAAAGATATAAATCATAAAATCTGATTATGAAAACTGGAGAAAAACGATTATTTGAAAAGATCAACAACTGACCATAATAAACGATTATAAAAAACATTCATGCATGTATGCGGTAGAAGTAATATTAAAAAACTAAAATAAAGACAAATTATATATTAATGATGCTCAAAGTATTGAGTTGTATAAATCTACACTGATCATTGTCTATTACTGTATTGAATTCTATGAAAAGAATGAAAACTCTTACTTACAGAAATGTAACCTCAAATATCTAAATATAATAATTTGGTTGTCTATCCGTAACTTGCTGGAATGACAACTTTATATAATTAGAGTGTGACACGCAATCAGTGCATGGCTCACGATTATTTAAAAAGTATAATAAAAAACGATTAACAGAACATATAAACGAAAACAAAACGATTAATTAAAACAGGTTATTTAAATAATACAACATATAAAGATGTTATAAAAGGAAAAAAGAAGGATTCATAAGATCCGATTATATGAACTGGGGTAAAACGATTCATAAAAAATATCGACAATTGACCACAATAAATAAAAATATATAACGACGGACGACAAAAATGGAGCATATAAACGGTTCCTATTAAGGAACGGGCTATTAAGCCGGAGGATAAATTAATAATCGGGTTTTGCAAAATGATTTAATAAGTTTATATGTTCAATTTAGTCGACCGACCAGAGTTGCCAACAGCGCTTGGCCTAATATCGCCGTTTCCTATACATAAAGTAGCCTAAAGTAGCCCAAACGCCAAAATATCAATATGAATAAAATAAAATGTAATTTTTATCAATTTATTTATAACATATTTATAATTTATTGATAAATAGGCCTAAGCCTAATATAAAAAACCGTAATGTTCGTTAAAAGAAAGTAAAGTAGTAGTAGTAGATAGGTACCATTTTAAAAACACCGGAGACGTACATTTTGCTACCAGCGTGAAAACTTACCATGTGATTGCTTGGTTGAAAGTTGTTGCAGCACACCTCTTACATTCATATAGGTACGAATTCTAAGAATAGCGATCAGCATGGGTAGTTGCAGGCGATTCCTTAATTTTGTTTTAATTGTCCCCATTACGCTTACAATTCTTTCAATGACAGCATTACACAAAGGTAATTGTATTTTTTTTTCTTAATTATTTGCGATTCGGCTGATTTAAATAACTTGTCTCTGAAGTAGCCTAGTAGGCGACCAGTCGCCTTTTAGATTTTTTCGTCGCCGATTCTCGTTCTGAGTAGCCTAAATTGCGAAAAATCGCCTACGTTGGCAACTCTGCGCCCGACAGCAAATACGAAAATCGTGTACTAGGACCTCTTAATTGAAAATATTTTTCAAAACAAACAAACTCAAAACAATATTATATCGTTTTACTGAAAATTTTTCAGTTAAAATAAAAACACAAAAAAATGCCGGTTCAAAAGATTTCACATCACTATTTCGTGAAAAAATGACTATTACCGTTGAGTAAAGAAATAGACGGAGTATCTTATTTCATTAAAAATATTGTTTGCAGGTAAAAGAAAGGACAAAAATTCAGTGTATATACAGAACAAAGTCTATATCATATTGTTTCAAGAAAACAGATAAGAATAATGGAAAAAAACATCAGAATCAGCCCGCAAAAACAAACAAAATTTGACAGTTGTAAAAAATAAAAATGGCGACATTCAAATTCAAGTATTTTTAATACATTTAACAGTTATTTTCTGCATTTACCGTTGTCCCTGCGATATGGGATTTCTAAAATGCATTCATTATACGGATATCTTCCCTTTATTAACACTCAGGCAAAGTTTACGCAGCATTTTAAGATATATTCGTATAAACTAGCGGGAGCGTAACCTGACGACTGGTGTAGTTGGTGTCCAACCAACGACTGATTTTAAAGAAAAATGATCTTTTAACAGACTATACGATTTAATTAATTCAAATTTTTGTGTATGAGGTAGAAAATTTTGAATATTTTTATATTAATGACAGTGAAATTTTCTTAGTACGCATGTAAAATTTAATTAAAATAATCAATGTTTTAATGGTTTTTTGGATGCTGCAATATAGGAGACGGAAATAGAATTTTTATCTTTTTGTAAACGTTGTATTTAACAACCTACCCAAAAATAATTATATATTTTCCCCCAAACTTTCTGTTTGAACTTCTTTTATTCAATTTATTAAAAAAATATACGGTCTTTACGTGGAAATATTTCGAGAAAAAGTGTACCAAAGATAACTCTATTGCTAGAAAGATTAAATAGGGCTTCGGGATTATATTTTTTTTGTGATAATAACAAAGTATTTTTTAAACTTTTTTTAAACAAATACTTTAATAGTAAATGGACCTTTCATAATAAAATTGATTGAATGCATGGTTAGCTGCAATTTTGGCAATAAGATTCGAAAACTTTACACTAAATTGACTCTCCAGACGGCAAAAACGTGAATCATGTACTATGGCGCCTTAAAGTGAAAGTTTTTAAATTCGATATAAATTTCATTCGCGATAGTCTAATGTTTTACAGAAGACTAACCGTGAAGGAACATAATAATAATTAATTGCGTGTAACCTGAGCCGTGCGCTAATGTCAGTCATCATCAATGTTGTTGTAATTCCAGCGATTCACGGACAGACAGGCATTCGAAACTAGTATAGTTGATAAGCCAGAAAAATTGCTTATCCTCCTTAACTGTCGACATTTCACCCAAAGCATAAAGAATATTGTCTATTCAAAATTGAATGAATAAGACCCCCGAAGTTTTTTTTGCTAGCTGCGAGACACCCTATATAATAAATATACCGACTGAATAAGAGATAAGAACCGTGCGGTGGATAGTGTTAAGTTTTTCGGTGCACTGAAGCGTGTTAACGATGTAATGTCTCTGATAAAGAGGATGGTTAGAATTCTAAATATTATATATTTTTTCAATATTTTTAGTCCTATTGAAATTTGATCTATACTAGTTTTCACTTTTTATGCAATTTTCTGATTTATTTTTAAAAATGTGTTTTTTTTATTACTGCGGTCTTCCTTCGAAATTTGATTTTGAGAAAATGTAATTCGCGTTATATTCAGGGTGTCTCGTAGGTAGTAGCTAAAATTAGGATTTTTTTTTTTCAAAAATATAGGTTGCTTGAACATTTTTGACTCATTATCAAAATAGGAATCCACGTATACAGTTTTTGCTTCCAGTTATGAGACACCGCGTATAAACAAAGACAGATGCATTGTCAAAATTTTATTGTTTTATTGGGATTTCGAAAATTGATTTGTTAAAGAAATTAATATTTTTATATTATTATGTAGTTGTATTTTTAACGCAATCGCCTTTTGCATAATAAGTGTGAAAAATAGGTGATCGCCTGCGCGGTGAGCGATTCCAAGAAATGTAGATATTTCTTTTCAATTGGAATGTTGCATTTGTAGTAATACTTGTGGGGTATTTTCCTCGTCCTGGCATTAATTTTCGATGTAATTTAGTTTCTTAACTCCCAATATCGTACCTCTTGCATATTCAGTCCAAAATATGCCGCAGTTCTTCGTTTGACAGTTGGCCCTCTCTTTCGGTATCGTCGTTGTGGATCGCTAGTATCGCCCCAAAACTTTAGCATTTACA